>JARQOC010000004.1:83810799-83980465 GCA_033576535.1 Allobates femoralis
CTCTCTGTGAGGTGCCAGCTCACTGTGTGCACTGAAGGGAGCAGTGTATGTGTCTCAGATCGCTATTTATTACCGAGCGGTCTGAGCATCTCGGCAGTACTCGGTGCTCGCCGAGCACCCCGAGTACCGAGATACTCGTGCGAGTACCGAGTCGCACAGAGCATACTCGCTCATCACTATTAATGACAAGTCGTGAGGCAGAGTAGTCAAGCGTTTCAGGGTCAGGTACTTGTGTAACATGTCAAGGTTTAAGGGGATAAAGAGAGGCATAGTCAGGTCATGGTCCAGAGTCAGAATACCAGGAGGGTAGCAGATAACAGGAAAGGAGCAAAAACAAAAGTATGGTCAGAACAAGGTACAAGATCAGGGAGCAATAGATTAATAAAACAGAGCACAGGAATACATGCCGACATGCACTGCTGAACAGAATGCTATGACAGGCAGAGTTCTGGGAAAAACTGCTTAGCTAAGTAGCTGGGCAATCAATATGAACAGTGAACACCTGAATAACCCAGCAGCTAACAGAATCTGTCACCAAACTGACAGCTCAGCTCACCCTGATTCCACAGCTACAGCAAACAGTCACTCATTGGATCCTAGATGCACTGAGAGGAGATATCATGGCAACTATACTACAGGGTGGGCCATTTTATGGATGCAACTAAATAAAATGGGAATGGTTGGTGATATCAACTTCCTGTTTGTGGCACATTAGTATATGGGAGGGGAAAACTTTTCCAGATGGGTGGTGATCATGGTGGCCATTTTGAAGTCAGCTATTTTGGATCCAACTTTATTTTTTTCAATGGGAAGAGGGTCATGTGACACATCAAACCTATTGAGACTTTCATATGAAAAACAATGGTGTGCTTGGTTTTAACATAACTTTATTCTTTCATAAGTTATTTCTATATCTGAATCATGTAGCAATTTCAGATATCCAGTGGCATTAAGGTTCCCACTGAGGAAGAATGGCTCCACTATCTTTGTACCCCATATACCACACCATAACATCAATTTATGTGTTCCAGCAGTCTTGGAGGGATCTATCCACTGTGGGTTAGTGTCAGACCAATAGCGGTGATTTTGTTTGTTAAATTCTCCATTCACAAAAAAGTTTGCCTCCTCCCTCATCTGAAGGCAATTGTCTATGCTGTGAAGATACGAGATGTGCAGCATCTGAAACAACGGATACTGGAAGCCTGCGCAGCATTTCTTCTGTGGTGTTGCTATCAGTGTGTCCAGAGTGGGAGAAGAGGGTTGCATTGACAATCCAACACAATGGGCAGCACTTTGAACACATTTTATAAGTGGTCATAAACTTGTAAATAACTCATGAAAGAATAAAGTTACGTTACAACCAAGCACACCATTGTTTTTCTAATAGAAAGGTAATGAAAACCGCTATCATTACCTTTCTATTTGACTGATCAGAGACACACCCTGAGTCTTTGGAATCTCCGGAGGAGTGAGCAGCAAGCCTGCAGTCCAGCTTTCTCTTAAGAAATACAATATACATCTTGTAAAAAGATGAGCAATATTTCAATGACAGTAACTGTTTATTGAAAAAGACTAATACACTTAGATCTGCGCCGGATCTATTCCATTTATCTCTCCCCCATTAGCTCTTATCCGGAGCAGAATTCTAAGAATTGGTTTTCTAATGAAATTCTCAATAAGTTTGATGTGTCACATGACCCTCTTCCCATTGAAAAAAATAAAGTTGGATCCAAAATGGCCGACTTCAAAATGGTCACAATGGTCACCACCCATCTGGAAAAGTTTCCCCCCTCCCATGTACTAATGTGCCACAAACAGGAAGTTGATATCTCCAACGTTCCCATCTTATTTAGGTGCTTCCATATAAATGGCCAGCCCAGTACATTACTTTAAAGGGAATCTGTCAGGTCAAAAATCCATATGTAACTGATATCATTTTCTAATTCCTCTGGTGAAGTTCTTTCAATTCATATATTTATTTTATTTATGCTCACCTCCTATCCTCTGTAAACTGCAAATAAGAGATTCATTCCATCTGTCAATCACAGTGAGTGATCACTTATTTAATGAATATTCATGTATTAAAGTCACTCCCTGCTCTGATCTGCAAGCACAAACCTAAGGGCTCTGTATCCTGCTGTCTGCTCTCTTTGTATGTACAATGAAACTGAAACCAGCAGTGGTTCACAGAGCACAGGGGAAGTGAAGAGATAGCTGCTTGAGAAGTAATGTATAATAAATAACATTTAAGGGCCCGTTACATGCTACCATATCATTAAAGATATTGTTGGTACATCACGGCTTTTGGGGGGGGTGCAGTGACGTCGTAATGACGTTGTTGCATGTGACACGTAGATACAACTAACAATAAGTCGTTTGATCGTCGATTTATGGACAGGACCATAAATCTGTCATTCGTCGTCTGTTGGATCTGCTGCATCGATGTTTGTGACACCTTTCAACAATCTCGCTTGCGACTTCGTATATTAAGAGCTGAACCACGTAGGCCACCAATTGATCATGCTCTTGTCGTGGAATTGTTGCTGCGTCGTTCAATTATCTGTACGTGTGACACCTCAGCAGCGATCACTAAACGATGTCCCAGCGATCTTGGCCAGGTCGGATTGTTGGTTGGATTGCTGGGACATTGAAGCAGGTAACGGGGCCTTTACATGCTGTGACTGTTCAGGAGTCAGGTCAATTACTTTTACAGTTGCCTGCCGGGTGTGAAGATGCTTATAGCAAGAGAACTACAAAGGGTACAGTAATGATTTTTACATATTCTGAAAGGGCTACCCGAGCACTATTCAAGGGCAATATTAGTATCATACTGAAAAATGACCTGACAGAGTCCCTTTAAGAAATTTGACTGCAGTCAATGTCTATCCTAATTAAAGTCACAGTTGTTTTTTTTTATTTTGTAATGTCATGACTAGTGGAGAAAAGCCAATATCATGAAGAAAGCCTCCAGACAATAGTAACTACAGATGAGCAAATCTTTTGATATTTGAATTCATCAACTTCTCCAGCTTAAAGTTTTATTGTTGAACTTGAAATTGCCATGAAGACCTAGTACTTCATGTACCCTGAAAAGACTTGAATGACACTCTTGGGTCTCCTTTCAAACTCTTAAAGACAACTATAGATATAGATAGACCTCAAGTAATATGGTCAGGGGGAGTGGCGTAACTTGAAGCTCATGGCCCTAATGTGAAAGTTCCAATGGGGCCCCCAGTTATTGCAAATCATTAACAGCATTAGTCTTTTTTTATAGGCCAAAGGAACTTTTGGTCCCCGTAAGCTCCAGGGACTCTCACAATAGCTGCTGTATAAGTCATACATATCTACGGCCTTTAATTCTGATATAAAGACATTAGCTCCATTTATTGTACACATTAAAATAATGATTATCGTGAAAATAAGCTATATAGGTTTTTTCAGCTTAAAAAAAAATCACAGATGTCTTAGAATTTTTTTACAAACAGGGCAAAAAAGAGCCCCATTTTTTTTGGACTGGCTGGAATTTCTGGACAGTTGGCTACCCAGTCGATGGCTGATTGGCTGCAATATCCAATTATATGTGTAAGCTGTAAGTCATGAGAGCACAGGACCCTTCCCAATGACTCAACTAAACAGACAAATAACCAGACCAGTTGACGATTGGCAAAAGATGGCCGTAAGTCTTCAATCAGGGTAACCAAAAGCGGTACACAAATAAATATTAATTTAAGTCTTTCCATATATATTAAATAAAATTCATAGAACTTGTACCACTATATCAACCAGAAAACACCCAATTATATTGGGCACATTTTACCCTCGAACAAAGCTGAACGACAGTGAGGACTACCAGCCACAACTTTAGGGCAGGCGGGTGGGTGTCATTTCTTCTCCTGGTGATGAAGTGACGTCAGAAGAGCTCCTGGGGGCAGTAAATATTCCTCATACCTGCACTTTTCTTCAACCAGTCGCTGACCACTGCTACCGGCAAGCAGGTGACCCATAACCTCATGACCAGCTTCTTGTTGCCAATCCTATAGTCCATGAACTTGACCAATCGCACGTGAAGATACCTCATGTGCTATTAAACACCTCTAAGATAATTAGAATTAACAGTACCACTCTAATATTAACACAATAGGGGCAATAGGGATGACAGAGGACCATGACAGGCCATAAAAAGGAGATGTGGAGGGAAAGTTCATGATCCTATGCAGTCCCCTTCACTAACCGCTCTGGGTGGCTGTGACATTTTAAAGAAGGCCCCCAAAGAACAAAAAAATAGGGCCTGCACATCTTTAATATTAAATTAATGTACAGGTGCAGAAATACACTATGTGGCCAATATACAAACATATACATACACCATATATCAGCACATTGTGATTAATGAATACACAAATGAAGTTTGAGCCCAGAGTTTCTTTGGCTTTAGAGACTGTGGATTAAACGTTGTTAATTTTGTTTGTCACACTGTGTATGAATGTCAGTTCTGCTAACAAGTCGTATGATCTGTTCAGGTGTGACCACTCCCATCTGCTTTAAAAAGCCGCATGACCCATCACCCGGACTGGTTATTGAATTCCACTCATTGCAAGACGACCTAGTGGTAGGAGTTCTCAGTGACCTAACCAGTGCTAAGCCATCTGCTGTTTAGGAATTTGGCCGCAGCCATGAAGTTGATTTATCCTTTGTTGTTTTCCCCTGTATATTTCCTTCCCTTCATGTTCTATTAGTGCAGCAGTAGGGCTAGTGCTCCTGCCGGACAGCTCCCTAGTGAAGGATCAGAGCAGGGCCAGCGAGAGACTAGGCATCCTGCTTGGCGACGTGATGAAAGAACTCATATAGGGACATCAGGGGATACAACAGAAGGTGAATGCAGGAGGTGGATCAGTTGAACACCTCCTAGGGATGTCCAGGAGATCAGGATACATCAGCAGGCGAGTGCAGGAGGCAGATCTGTAAAATTCTGAATTTGGCAAATTCTATCAAAATTTGACGGAAAATGTATATTTTTTAAAAATAAAAATGCCGTACAAATCTACCAGTAAGGGTGCTTGTACATTGCATTCTAGCACATGTGCAGTGGTCCAGTTGGAGCTGTCATCTGAACTACCGGCAAAATGGGCTTCGGATGAATGCGCCGAAGGGGCCATTGACTTTATAGGTGAATACGGAGTCAATGTGTGCTCTGTTGTGGACTGTTTTCGGAGTATACATTTACTGCAAGTGGACACCCCAATGCAGTCTGCTGCGTTCGAGTGTCTACCTGGAGAAAACATATACTCCCCGAAATGGCGCAAGACGAAGCACATATTGATTACGTCTGCACCATTAAAATCAATAGCCCCATTTTCGCATATGTCCAAAACCTATTTTGCAGAGGGGCCCGGACGTAAGCCCCGATGGGACCACTGCACAGGTGCCAGAATGCAATGGAAAAGTAGCCTAAGGGGTGAAAATAAATCTTACACTCACCTGTCTTTACTCTCTCCATACATTTTTTCATCACCACTGGTTTTCAGATCAGCAAATTTGTCTGCTTTCTTCTCTCTTTTACCTTCAATCTTCTTTCATACTCTGACACTGCTATTCTTCCTGAGGACCCACGTCATTGAAGCTCTCTGTATGGTCATATGGGGCATGGATCATGTCAATAATGAGTGTACAATCACAAGGGGCAAGAAGCACGTCATTGACATCAATGATGTGTGCTGCACACCGGCAAGAAAAGCAGCATCGGACAACAGGAAACAGAAGAAGACTGGAGAAGCTAAATCAGAGGAAAAGGGGGCATAAGAAGGGCAGAGGAGAGGTGAATATAACAGTTTGAATGACTGAGAGGAGGGGAAAGTCAATTCGCCAACTCCTGTATCAACTGTGATGATTTTCCAACATCGCTTGGAGCCGCCCTGGTCTGGGCTGCGATAGCCACATGGAAAATAGAAAAAACTCCAACAATTACCATAATTGTCTGTAAAAACTTCATATTTATTGATGTAATGCTACAAAGGATTATCCATATAACTGGAGCACCTATATGCGTTTAGGTCTTAGTGTTGCAGAGCCTTATTCTTTAAAAAGTCTCTGTTGAAACATGTAGGTCTTAAATGCACTTAGGTGCTCCAGTCATATGGATAATTCTTTGTAGCATTACATTAATAAATATGACTTTTTATCACTGGAGTTTTACCAATTTTTCAGATATTAGTTTATTGGGGGCTTTTTTAACCTCCACCCAGGCCTAGAGCTAAATGGCAGCTGCCTGTACACCATTTTATTAGTTTGAAGCAATTGAAGGAAGATCCAGCACTTAAGAAGTAGACAAGGATGTGAATAAAATCTTCAAATTCAAGTTAAAGTCCAGTACACAGAGAAGTCCTAGGGAGAATTAATTCTCAAATAGACAGCATAATTATCCTATGCATTTTGGCACAATGCCTTAGTCATGGGTACTTGTCTACGTCCTGGGCGCTAGTTCCTCCTTCAATTGCTCCTTTCTTCTCACTGCCTGGACCTGGACAATTCCATGCACCAGATGTGGATCCTTCCTGCCTCCTCACAACAAACCGCTGATGTTCACAGTCCACCCAAAGCTTCAACCCAGGGTATCCATCAGATAACACAGTCCCTTGGACTATCACAGTGACTGCAACTTAGGAGTTACCAGCCTCTGATATACAGTCTATTAGTGCTGGAGATATTAGTCTGCAGTTCCCTTAATGAAGGTGTAGTGGCGCCACATAGGGATGGGCGAATCTACTCGCTAGGACTCGTTACTCGGCGAGTAGTAAGGGACTCGCAGGACTCGGTACTCGGCGAGTTTCCCAGTGATTACTCGCACGAGTCCAATGCAAATCAATATCAATCCTAGTTTTGTCAGAAACGCTGACAAAACTAGGATTGCCATTGTTTGCATTAGACTTGTGCGAGTAATCACTGGCTGCTGTGCCAGTGATAGCAGGGAAACTCGCAAAGTAACTGCTGTTTCTTTGCGAGCCGAGTCCAGCTGTCTTCTCTGTGCAGCTCCAGGGTCGTAGAGCCCACCTGCTGCCTGATGTAGCAGTGCTGAGATTGTTCTCAGTCTGCTCATTCCCTGTGTACAGACATGAATGTCTGTGCACAGAGATGATGTAGCAGAGCTGAGATTGTTCTCAGTCTGCTCATTCCCTGTGTACAGACATCTATATCTATGCACAGGGGATGTAGCAGAGAGGACATCGCGTTTTGGACTGCGTCGGATGGAAGAGGATTTTTTTAATTAAAGATGGAGTCCCTAATGGCTTTTTTTTTTATTTCAAATAAAAAATTTTCTCTGTGTTGTGTTTTTTTAACCCTTTATTGGAGATTCTTAGTGGCTGGGTCAAACGTGGCCTGACATTAAGAATCTCGGGCTTAATACCAGCTTGTATAACAAAGCTGGTATTAACCCCTTTATTACCCAGCGTGCCACCGCCACCAGGACCGCTGGAAGAGCGGGGTTCAGCGCCAGAGGATGGCGCTTCAATGAATGCGCCATCTTCTGGGGCGGCTGCGGGCTGCAATTTGCAGCGGGGGGTGCCCAGAAAGCTTGGGCATCCCTGCGCTGCGGATTCCAGCCCCCAGCTGCTTAGCTGTACCTGGCTAGACATAGAAATCGCGCGGAGCCCCACGCATTTTTTTTTTTATTATTTAATGAATTTCAGAGTCAGAGGCTCAGAGTCAGAGTCTCGGAGTCGGAGTCTCCTCAGAGTCGGAGTCTCAGAGTCGGAGTCTCAGAGTCGGAGTCGCCTCAGAGTCGGAGTCGCCTCGGAGTCGGAGTCGCCTCGGAGTCGGAGTCGTCTCGGAGTCGGAGTCGTCTCGGAGTCGGAGTCGTCTCGGAGTCGAGTCGGAGTCGGAGTCGTCTCGGAGTCGAGTCGGAGTCGTCGGAGTCTCGGAGTCGTCTCGGAGTCGGAGTCGTCTCGGAGTCGGAGTCGTCTCGGAGTCGGAGTCGTCTCGGAGTCGAGTCGGAGTCGTGTCGGAGTCGGAGTCGGAGTCGTCTCGGAGTCGGAGTCGTCTCGGAGTCGTCTCGGAGTCGGAGTCGTCTCGGAGTCGTCTGAGTCGGAGTCGTCTCGGAGTCGGAGTCGTCTCGGAGTCGGAGTCAAAAAAATGCGTGGGGCTCCGCGCAATTTCTATGTCTAGCCAGGTACAGCTAAGCAGCTGGGGGCTGGAATCCGCAGCGCAGGGATGCCCAAGCTTTCTGGGCACCCCCCGCTGCAAATTGCAGCCCGCAGCCGCCCCAGAAGATGGCGCGTTCATTGAAGCGCCATCCTCTGGCGCTGAACCCCGCTCTTCCAGCGGCCCTGGTGGCGGTGGCACGCTGGGTAATAGAGGTTAGGGCCAGCTTTGTATTATCAGCTGGCCCTAAGCCCGAAATTTATGGCGGTCACGCCAATATTAGACATGACCGCCATGAATTTCTATTAAATTGTTTTAAAAAAAACACAACACAGAGAAATTTTTTTATTAGAAATAAAAAAAAAAGCCATTAGGGACTCCATCTTTAATTAAAAAAATCCTCTTCCGTCCGACGCAGTCCAAAACGCGATGTCCTCACTGCTACATCCCCTGTGTATAGATATAGATGTCTATGCACAGGGAATGAGCAGACTGAGAACAATCTCAGCTCTGCTACATCATCTCTGTGCACAGACATTCATGTCTGTACACAGGGAATGAGCAGACTGAGAACAATCTCAGCACTGCTACATCAGGCAGCAGGCGGCTCTAGGACCCTGGAGCTGCACAGAGCAGACAGGACTCTTCTCTTATCTGTGTGAGTTTCCCAGCGATTACTTACAAAGTAAACGAGTCCAATGCAAATAAATGATAAAACTAGGATTGCTTCAGGCTGAAGCTTCCGAGACACATCTGCGATTTGTAAATCTCACACTACTCGCTATTACTCGCTTCCCCATTCATTAACATTGGACTCGCTAGACTCGCAACGAGTAGCGAGTCCTGGGCTCGGACTCGCTAGAGTCAAGCGATTCCGAGTAATTTAGGATTCGCCCATTACTAGCGCCACAATCTGTATACCCGGCCAAGACTTCTCAGCGGAGACATGGGCAGCCATACGTTTGTACAGGTGTAAATCACACTGCTCTGTCAGAAATGGGATCAGCATCTATTCCTCCATATGAAACTCTATACATCACTTATGTGGCTCAAAGGCAGATTCTCTTAGTGAGCTGTATACAATATTTTTGGCCCATTTTATTTCAGTAGATTGGTGCAAACGGAATAAAAATATTGCATTTATTACAATATTTATTTGTGTAGAAACTAACTGCTCATATCTAGTTAGTACGTCCTGAGGATACACGTATAATTTATAATGCTAATCAAGAGGTCTAACAACGAGAAGATATTGCTCTCAGTTTTCAATGTTCTGCGTCCGGCATGGAATGTCCGGCATGATCCTTCTTCTGGTGTTACGGTGAATGACTTGTTTATCCGTCCGCTCCTACTCCCTCACACCACGGCGCTCCTTCTCACCGAGAACATTTATTAATACCGCAACCTTTAATTTGAGCTTTCGCTAGTCAATTCATGACTCTTAACCTTTAACACAGCCGTTCTGGATTGTAACTTGAAGTGAAGTACTCTTATTTCTACAAAACATCAGTGATTAGCCAAATCATCTTGTTTTCTATCTTTCTGAACTCCACAGGTTTCTGGAGACCAACTTGTGGCAGAAATGGAAATAAGAAAGAGCAGGGAGAATTGTATGTTGTTATTTTATTACTTAGGAATATAACTTTTTCGAAAAATACGTTCTAAAATGATATTCGAAAGGATATGAACACATTGACACTCTTTTTATATTACAATTTAGAGCAAAGTGTCATAAGCAAATTAACTTGTATTAATGTTAAAATACATTATTTTTTAAAGATTATTTTTCTGTTTTTTTTTGGTTACCGTATATACTCGTGTATAAGCCGACCCGTTTATAAGCCGACCCCCCTACTTTTGCCCCCAAAACCTGGGAAAACCTATTGACTCGTGTATAAGCCGAGGGTGGACCCCAGCACAGGTATACAGGCCCCCCCAGTGGTATACAGGCCTCCCCATTGGTAGTATACAGCAGCCTCCGCAGTGGTAGTATACAGCAGTCTCCCCCTGTGGTAGTATACAGCAGTCTCCCCCTGTGGTAGTATACAGCAGTCTCCCCCTGTGGTAGTATACAGCAGTCTCCCCCTGTGGTATATACAGGCCCCCTGTGGTAGTATACAGCAGCCCTCCCCCCCTGTGGTATATACAGGCCCCCCTGTGGTAGTATACAGCAGCCCTCCCCCCTGTGGTATATACAGGCCCCCTGTGGTAGTATACAGCAGCCCTCCCCCCTGTGGTATATACAGGCCCCCTGTGGTAGTATACAGCAGCCCTCCCCCCCTGTGGTATATATAGGCCCCCCTGTGGTAGTATACAGCAGCCCCCTCCTTGCTATATACAGGCCCCCCGTTGCTGCCGACGCACACCTGTAAAAGAAGAGCTTTCATACTTACCCTCCTGTGACCGCGCGCGCATCCCCCGCTCTCCTTCCTGCTTCTACCCGGCGTCCATCCACGTGACCGCGCGCCTGTAATGACGTCATTATTTGTGCGCGGTCACGTGAATGGACGCCGGGTAGAAGCAGGAAGGAGAGCGAGGGATGCGCGCGCGGTCACAGGAGGGTAAGTATGAAAGCTCTTCTTTTACAGGTGTGCGACGGCAGCAATGGGGGGCCTGTATATAGCACGGGGGGGCTGCTGTATACTACCACGGGGGGGGGATGCCGTCACTGACTCGCGTATAAGCCGAGGGGGGCACTTTTCAGCACAATTTTTGTGCTGAAAAACTCGGCTTATACACGAGTATATATACGGTAAATATGTTTTTATTACACAGAAGAATCAATTTTGAACAATGAATCTTACATCAACTGTCGTATTGAATACACTTAGGTAATTTTCAGTACATAACACTTTTTCCATTAGTATAACATGACAGAGAAAATTGTCCACTCTTTGGACTTCTGTCTTTATAACGAGACAATTAATAACAGAAGAGAATAAATAAATAAAATAAAATAAAAAAAAATAAGAAATGCAAAGTTTATGTAATTATATTACAAATATCCTCTTCAAAATAAGGAGTTTATCAAGCAACCGATTTATATCTGATATTATCATGGTGTATTCTTAGAAGATCATTTTTGACCTTTGTTTAAACTTTAGTCGCCCAAGGAAATCAATAAGAGGGGGTGGTAAGAAAAAGGAAGAAGAGAAAGATGGTACAAGCCAGATCTCATTGACATGCCATTAAGAACCAAATGTTGATTGCTCTCAGTGTGAGAAACAAGATACAAATCTTGTGGTTGTGATACCTTTTAATGGCTAACAAAAATAAAATAAATGAAGTTATAAGGCGAGCTTTCGAGACGACTCAGGTCTCTTCATCAGGCATGGTGTGACAAGATATTGAATGAAACTCAAGATATATGCATGCACAACTAAAATGATTGGACATTTGACTAAATAAACACTACAAAGACTGCACATTTGGCAAAATAAACAAAGCAGCCTTGGAGAGGATCTTCAAACAGGCAGGCCCAGTGGTAATAAAGTCTCTAGGACACTAATTTATAAGAAAACCTGGTGTCCAAGATTTCCATGTCTTTGAACAACATTTGGTATTTCTATCCCCTCCTTTTCAATCTGAACCCATTTCTTGGTGGCCCCTTTGTATTTCCAGTCCAGTCTTCTAACTAAAATGGCTGGCTGACAATTTTTCTGAAGATTTGGGAGACCCACTCCTCCGTTTTGACAAGGTGCTGCCAGGGTCTTATAACCCACCCTCGGCTTTTTCCCCTTCCAGATGAAAGGAGATATCAGAGAGCGGATTTTGCGAAAAAAGGAACTGTGAGGCCAAACAGGAACTGCTTGGAATATATACAGAAATCTCGGCAGGATGTCCATCTTAATTACATGAATCTTGCCTAGCCAAGATAGTTTAAGTGGTCTATAAGACTCCTGAAGAGTCCCTACTTTGTCTAAAATGACTTGATAATTCAAGGAAAAGAGTTTATGTAGGTCAGCAGGGAGGTTCACACCCAAGTAGAGTCCCTGTCTCCTCTGAAAAGGAAATTCTCTCATTAGGGAGGCTACCTCTAGCGGGGGCAAAGAAATGTTTAGAGCCTTTGTTTTTCAGTAGTTAACCTTAAAATTACTTAATGCCCCAAAAGTGTTGAACTCCTTTAGTAGAACAGGAAAGGAAATAACAGGTTGGGAGATGTAGAGGAGCACGTCATCATCGTTGTCTCTAAATGCCAGATGTTCAATTAAGATGATATATAACAAAGGGCACAACGAACACCCTTGCCTCATTCCATTCTGGATATAAAACTGGTCAGATAAGGACCCATTAATCCTTACCCTACCTGAGGACTTAGAATACAACAACTCTACCTAACAATTTTTATCGCAGTCCAATGTGCTCTAAGGCTTCCCATAAGAAACCCCAGTGGACTCTGTTAAAGGCCTTTTCTGTGTCTACTGATAACAGACAGAGTGGGGACTAACACACCTTAGCCCTGTCTACAATGAGAAGGGATCTAATGATGTTGTCCCATGCCTCTCAGCCCTTTGACAAAGCCCACCAGGTCTAGATTAATAATTGAGGGCAGCAAGTTGGATAATCTGTCAGCCAAAATCTTTGCAAATATTTTGACGTCCACATTTATTAATGAAATTGGTCTATAGCTTCCCGCCAACAAAGGGTCCTTATTGGGTTTCGGGATCACACATATATGTGCCTCCAGCGCTTGGAATGTGAAACTTTCACCCTCCGAGATTGCATTGAATGTAAGGATCATTTGAGGCAGCAAACTGTCTAGTAGAGTTTTGTAAAAGATTGGTGTGAACCCGTCAGGTCCTGAGCATTTAGATGTCGGGGTGGCTTTGATCACTTCCGACAACTCCTCTGCGGTGACGTTCTCCTCTAGAGTTATTAAATCAGCCTCTGACAAAGATCGGATCTTAACCTTTTTTACGTAATGTTTAATTTTGGATCTCACAGTGTAAGGATCCATGTCCGAGAATTTCCCTTTTATATTATACAGGTCCTTATAGAGTTTTTGAAAGACCCAAGACATCTCCTCATTGTTGTGATCCACTTTTCCTGCCCCTGTCTTAATTGAAATAATGAAGGTCGGGCATGTTCTTGGGTATAGCAGTCTCGCCAATGGACGGCCACAAGTATTGACCTTCTTATAGAAGAATGCCGCTGTCCGTTCTCTGTCTCTCTGAAACTGTCTATCTTACAGGCTCTTTAATTCAAGCTGTTTGGTGGTGAGCTCTATCAACAGTTCGCGAGTGCTTGATATTTTATGTCTAGTCTCCAGAAGTTGAATTTGTGTCCGTAATTCATTATTTTTTCATTCTCGACCCTTTTTAACCTGGCTCTGTGTTTGATTAAGCTGCCTCTAATTATACATTTTAGTGCCTCCCATTTAGTGGCTTGGGGAGTGTTATCTGCCGTATGTGTGCGAGCAAAGGTGTCTATATCGGCTTTCAATTCCTCCAGACAGGCTGCATCTTGTAGAAGGTTACTATTTAGTTTCCACAACCAGCTTCTCTCTGCCAGCCCGGGAACCTCTATGGATAGAAAAATAGGGCTGTGGTCTGACAGGATAATGTTTCCTATCGTGGCCTCAGGCTTCCAAGAAAGAATCCCCTGACTGATGAAGAACAGGTTAATTCTGCTATATGAGCTGTGGGACCTGGAAAAGAAGGTATAATCCCTACCCTTAGGGTTTAGGATTCTCCACATGTCGGTCAGTTGAAGTTGAAGGAGAGGTTTCAGTAGTGCCTTCACTCATCTTGGTGGAACCGCTCCCCGCCCAGATGAGGAATCCGCTGTGGGGTGTAATTAAAGATTAGATTATTAGATTGGTGACAGTCCGACTCAAGGTTCCCTCACTGATCAGACGTAGCTGTGGCACAACTTGACTGGCACAGCTATGTACATTCTGAAGTGGTTGTGAATGGTGCTCCAGTTTTACCCCCAATGAAGGTATAATATATTGGCTCAGTTTAATCACTATTGCATGAATTCATAGATTTACAGTAACTATTTACAATATCAACATCTACTGGTATGACTGAGCAACTTCTTGGTGTTTTAACATTTGGTTAACTCCGCCAACTTTTTGAAAAACTGTGTGGAAGCAAGCCGATGACTGCCAAGCATTTATACTACAAAAATTACCGTATTTTTCGCTTTATAAGACGCATTTTTGTCCCCCCAAATTTTGGGGGAAAGTGGGGGGTGCGTCTAAAAAAGCAAAACTAGTAGCTGTGCTGTAGGGGAGGCAGGGGGGAGCTGTGGAGCGGTGTCCGGGGGCTGTTAGGAGGCTGCAGCAGCGGCCCCATGGTCACGTGGGGCCGCTCATTATCTCCTGTAATATTCATTGCATCCCGCTGTCAATCAACAGCGGGGGAGTAGCGTATATTACAGGAGTGTATGGAGCGGTCCCGCAGCTCAGCGGCTGCAGCGGCATGTGGACTCCCTATTAGCAGCCCCGGCGCGTTATCTGCCCGAGGCATTGTGCCCTGCAGGTCACCATAACCACCATGGTAAGCCTGCTTTCTCTCCGTCACAGCCGCAGCCACCCCTGTGTCTCCAGAGCCGTTTGTGTCAGCCTGAGCCAGAGTTCCTGAGTTGAGGCACTGCAGGTGGAGGTGAGGTAGTGCTGGTCTACTAACCAATCGCATCCACTCCGAGGGTTAATGAAGGAGCTGCTTTCTGCCGGGATCACTGCTGATAGATGAAGGACCTGTGGTGACGTATTATGATCGTCATTGGTCATGTGATTGGTCCCAGTGAGTCACCTGATCGGAAGAGGGACTGCTCTATGGAGGATTCGTCGCCGGCGGTGCCTGCTGTTTAACCCCTTCACAACAAGGTTGTGCAGGGGTGGCACAACCTCCGAAGGTTAGAGTAATCCCTCACAAACATTAATTGAGCCCCCCACTAGACCACCAGGTACTCTTCTCATAGCCTGTGCCTTCTCCAAACCCTTTTGTTTTGCATAGTACACTGAGATGAAATTCTACACTGAGGCACCATATAGACCACACTGAGGTGCCATATAGGTCGCACTGAGGTGCTGTGCTTCACTGAGGTACTATATATACCATATTGAGGTGGTATGCTACACTGAGGTGCCATGTATACCACACTGAGGTGCCATACTACACTGACCGACATAGTACACTGAGGTGCCATGTAGACCACACTGATATGCTATTGTGGCACCCCATGGGTTAATGTGCCACAATAACAACACATGGGTTCTCTCCCCACTACACACTGACAAACACTAGCACCTCTGGGCCAGGAGGGGGAGCACAACCTGCTTCCTTATATACTCTTATATACTTATATTCCTTATATACTCTTGCTCATGAGGGAGAGCTCAGTTCAGCTCGGAGCAGGGCTGTGAAGAGCACAAGTTAGTGCAGAACTTAGTGCAGACCTAGTAAGGGTCAGAGGAACAGGAGAACTACAGACTGAGGAACACGTCTGGGAGCTGGAGTGACACCTTCACTCGCCCCAGAAGAGCGCACAGAACGGACACCGGATCCGCTACTGTGCCTGGCACCCACAGCACAGTGAATCCAGGAACAGTGGGATTTCTGGGGGTCAGCACAGCACAGAGGACTCAAGTTGCCTAGCCAAGTGGTACCAGCAGAACACAGAGAGAGAGAGACGTGAGAAGTCCCAGCAGCTCAGCTAATAGCAGCGGCCAGGACACACACACAGTGCAGCACAAGGAAGCTGACGACCCCGGACAGGGTGGGAAGAGAGCTCAGCCCCATTACAGACTCCGTGGACTATAATCTGCAATAACATCAGCAGTAAAGCTTTGGAAAACAGAAAAACTGTGAGTCTGTGTATTGATTGCGACCTTTGCTCCACATTCAGCACAGAGAGCTTCCCCCTGCTACAAGCCTATCAGCTCTGCAGCCTCAGGAGAGGAGAAGTGCACCAGTGTCTACCAAACGTGAGTGTGTGTCCTTTAACCCCGTCTCCACCATCTATACCCCTTATAGACTATACCATCACTGCCCCGGGGAATACAGTTCTACCCACAGGAACTATACCATCTATGCTGCCACTACTTCATCCCCGGAGGTTCTGCAGCAGCGGCGGCCCCCTTACTGGCCGCATATAGTGGGTGGCGTCACGACTGACATTTCCCCTGTAAATAATCCCCTTTTAATGCTGAGCCCAGGACACGGTCCGGACCAAGCCACTCGTGACTTCCCCGGCACCATCCGGTCCGGTACCAAGTACCCCGTCCCGAGGGGCCCGACAACCTGGCATCACGAACAGGATCTACCCGGTCCAAAAGAATTGGACCCGTGCGCCATCTGAACTGTATTTTTGAAAATCCGCCATTTTGGAGCGCGCGGCAAGCGGGAAAGAAAGGGGGCGGTACCTTGCATTGGCGCGAACCCAGCCTCCTCCCTTGGTGCTGACGACATCCGGCGGGGAAGAAGATCCCTGTTGCACCCCGGAATCTCCCATAGACATCCAGACGGAAGCGGAAGATGGAGGGTGGATATTAACTAAGGGGGCCCAAGATGTCGCAGCCCGATGCGCAAGGCGGCGATGGAGCAGCCGGTGGAGCTGCAGCGCCGGACCCAGTAATAGTACCCGGCGGTGAAGCGGCGCAACGAACAGCATCCATAATGCCATTCCTGATGCCGTATACTTCAGGGGCAATGTGGCTGCCCCAGTACTCCGGTGAGCCTAACACACTAACTGACTTTATGCAAAAGATTAAAGAGTATTATGTGATGTATCCCCTCACTGAAGCCCAGCGTGTAGGAATGATAATGGGACAGTTAACGGGCAATGCACGGCGTGAGGTTGCGTCCTGGCTGGACACGGATAAGGACACTGTAGAGCATCTAGTAGCCAGACTGAAAGCAACGTTTGAATCTGCTGTTGATACCTGGGCTAAGAAGAGGTTCTTTGCATGCCACCAGAAACCTAAACAGAGTGCCAGAGGCTTTGCCTTGAACCTGCAGGAAGCACTCAAAGTTCTTAAGCTGGCAGAACCTGCTTTAGCCCCGGGAGCTGATAAAATGCTATTTGACCAATTTATAGAGGGCCTCCATTCCCCTTCCCACCGAGGACAGTTAAGCATGAAACTGCTGCAGAACCCTGACATGACATTTACTGAGCTGAAAGATAGAGCTATTCGTCTGCAGCAGCTGGGAGAGCCACGGGAATTAACATCTGTGCCTGACACTGCAGCAGCACCTCATCAGCCGGCAACGCCAGCGACATCTGCTATGTCAGCGACTGCTGCTGAGGCCGGGGAATATATCTCCAATGCAGCCCTCAATCAAAAGTTAGATGCCCTGACAGACACCGTGATCTCCATGGCCAAGGTCATCAAGGAACTGCGAGAGTCAAAACCTGCACCCAAGCCCAAGATCGAGTTGGCAACCAGCAGAGAGGATGTTCCGTGGATGAGGCCCAGAAGATACCCAGCAGCAAGAGGACGACCCAGCGATCACTACCAACCGGATGGACAGCCCATTTGCCGCTGTTGCCAGAAATCAGGCCATCTTGCTTGTGAGTGTCCTTTAATCGATGATTCCCTGGGCAGGCGGGCCGCTCCCCAGGAATAAACACTCAAGGCCCCTCAGCCTGGTATGACAAATTCGTGGGAGGAAAGCCGGTGATCCCTATTGTGTTGGATGGCATCCCCTTTAGTGCCTTGCTGGATACCGGGTCCCAAATAACATCCATCCCACATGTTCTATATAAAAGGTACTGGGCTGATTCAGACATTACTAGTGCGCCAGATGACTTTAATTTTGATGTATTTGCTAGTAATGGACAGGTAATACCAAAGGTTGGATTTAGAGAGATGAATATTCAGGTTGGGAAGGCAGAATTGCAGAACCAGGGTATTATAATCATAGATGTTAACCGGCGAGAACATGAACCCGTGATGCTGATAGGAATGAATGTCATTGAGAAATGTTTTTCCGAAGTGTTAAGTGTTTTGCAGCAAATCGCCGAGACTGCCGGAACTGGACAACAGAGGCTTCTGCACAAAGAGATCAAAGCCCTGATGTTGAAGCAGCAGGTAGAAATCTCCAGAGGTGAGATCGGCAGTGTACTAGTAAGTGATCCAATACCCATTGTAATTCCTCCCAAAACTGAAATGTTGGTATGGTGTAGAGCCGCAATAGGCATTAAAGGGCAAGACTATCAGGCCCTGGTAGAACCCGTGTACTCAGACAGTAGACCGACCATACTCACTGCTAGAGGAGTAGTTGACGTACACAGGGGAAGAGTGCCATTAACCCCATGGGTTAATGTGCCACAATAACAATACATGGGTTCTCTCCCCACTACACACTGACAAACACTAGCACCTCTGGGCCAGGAGGGGGAGCACAACCTGCTTCCTTATATACTCTTGCTCATGAGGGAGAGCTCAGTTCAGCTCGGAGCAGGGCTGTGAAGAGCACAAGTTAGTGCAGAACTTAGTGCAGACCTAGTAACGGTCAGAGGAACAGGAGAAATACAGACTGAGGAACACGTCTGGGAGCTGGAGTGACACCTTCACTCGCCCCAGAAGAACGCACAGAACGGACACCGGATCCGCTACTGTGTCTGGCACCCACAGCACAGTGAATCCAGGAACAGTGGGATTTCTAGATGCCCCTAGTACCAGTGCAAAGCAACACGGAGGGGTCAGCACAGCACAGAGGACTCAAGTTGCCTAGCCAAGTGGTACCAGCAGAACACAGAGAGAGAGAGACGTGAGAAGTCCCAGCAGCTCAGCTAATAGCAGCGGCCAGGACACACACACAGTGCAGCACAAGGAAGCTGATGACCCCGGACAGGGTGGGAAGAGAGCTCAGCCCCATTACAGACTCCGTGGACTATAATCTGCAATAACATCAGCAGTAGAGATGGGCGAATCCTAAATTACTCGGACTCGCTAGACTGTAACGAGTCTGAGTCCAGGACTCGCTACTCGTTGCGAGTCTAGCGAGTCCAATGTAAATGAATGGGGAGGCGAGTATTGCAGCGATTCCTCTGCTGCTGGACCCTATAAGGGGTCTGGCAGCAGAGGAAAAACCTGCAAATCCCCCTGTTATTCTTTTAAAGCCGGCAGCAAAAAGCCGCTGGCTTTTAAAGAATAATAATAATAAAAAAAAAAAAAAAAGATTGAAGGGGGGAGGGGGGAAGGGGGGGTCATAGGGGGGGGGAGAGGGGGGAGAGGGGGGGTGCACCGGCCCGGCCGGCTACTTACCCCTGCCACCGCCGCCGCTGCCGCCTCAGCCGCAGACTCGCTCCCCGAGTCTCTCTGCTTCTGTTTCCGGAGATTCCCGAATGGTGACAGGAGCAGTGAATAAATTAACTTGCGTCACTCCTCGGGAATCTCCGGAGCAGAGCGAGTCTGGCTGACAGCAGAGTTCAGCTCAGGTCCTAATGCCCTGAGCTGAACTCTGACTGTTTAGTCAGTTCTCAGCTCTGCTACATCCCTGTCTGTCTAAGCACAGACAGGGAAGTAGCAGAGCTGAGATTGCGTTTTGCACTACGTCGGACGGAAGAGGATTTTTAAAATAAAGATGGAGTCCCTAATGGCTTTTTTGTTTTATTTTTAATAAAAAATTTTCTCTGTGTTTTTTTTTTTATATTGATTACTGGAAATTCATGGCGGTCATGTCTAATATTGGCGTGACCGCCATAAATTTCGGGCTTAGGGCCAGCTGATAATACAAAGCTGGCCCTAACCCCTTAATTACCCAGTGAGCCATTGCCACCAGGGCCACTGGAAGAGCGGGGTTCAGCGCCAGAGGATGGCGCTTCAATGAACGCGCCATCTTCTGGGGCGGCTGCGGGCTGCAATTTGCAGCGGGGGGTGCCCAGAAAGCTTGGGCATCCCTGCGCTGCGGATTCCAGCCCCCAGCTGCTTAGCTGTACCTGGCTAGACATAGAAATTGCGCGGAGCCCCACGCATTTTTTTTTTAATTATTTCATGAAATTCATGAAATAATAAAAAAAAAGGGCTCGCCTATATTCTTGTGTCTGGCCAGGTACAAATAGGCACCTGGGGGTCGGGGGCAGCCCGTCGCTGCCTGCTGGATCTGGCTGGTTCCAGAAATACGGCGAAGCCCACGTGAAATTTTTCTGAAAAATCCATAAAACAATCCTAAAAAAGGGACTGCCTCTTTATTAACCCCTCCACCATGGTCGAGGGGTTAGTAAAGATGCAATCCTTTTTTAGGATTGTTTTATAGATTTTTCAAAAAAAAAAATTACGTGGGCTTCGCCGTATTTTTGTAACCAGCCGGATCCAGCAGGCAGCGACGGGCTGCCCCCAACCCCCAGGTGCCTATTTGTACCTGACCAGACACAAGAATATAGGCGAGCCCTTTTTTTTATTATTTCATGAATTTCATGAAATAATAAAAAAAAAAATGCGTGGGGCTCCGCACAATTTCTATGTCTAGCCAGGTACAGCTAAGCAGCTGGGGGCTGGAATCCGCAGCGCAGGGATGCCCAAGCTTTCTGGGCACCCCCCGCTGCAAATTGCAGCCCGCAGCTGCCCCAGAAGATGGCGCGTTCATTGAAGCGCCATCTTCTGGCGCTGAACCCCGCTCTTCCAGCGGCCCTGGTGGCATTGGCACGCTGGGTAATAAAGAGGTTAGGGCCAGCTTTGTATTATCAGCTGGCCCTAAGCCCGAAATTTATGGCGGTCACGCCAATATTAGACATGACTGCCATGAATTTCCAATACTCAATATAAAAAAAAAACACAACACAGAGAAAATTTTTTTATTAAAAATAAAACAAAAAAGACATTAGAGACTCCATCTTTACTCCAAAAATCCTCTTCCGTCCGACGTAGTCCAAAAACGACATCTTCACTGCCACAACCCTGTGCATACATATACATATCTATGCACAGGGAGTGAGCAGGCTGAGAACTATCTCAGCTCTCCTACATCTCTGTGTAGGCGGGCTCTAGGACCCTGGAGCTGCCGCAGCCCGCAAGTCCCAGAGCCCAGCACACAGCACATAGCAGAAGCCGGAAGAGAGGTAAGGAGCATTTCTCCCCCCTCTCTTCCTTCGCTCCCTGCGGACTCGTTACTGACTGCGAGTCATCCCTGAGATTACTCGCAGTGTAACGAGTCGGGCGAATCCCTTACTACTCGGCGAGTACCGAGTAGTAACGAGTAGATTCGCCCATCCCTAATCAGCAGTAAAGCTTTGGAAAACAGCAAAACTGTGAGTCTGTGTATTGATTGCGACCTTTGCTCCACATTCAGCACAGTGAGCTTCCCCCTGCTACATGTCTGTCAGCTCTGCAGCCTCAAGAGAGAAGGAGAAGTGCACCAGTGTCTACCAAACGTGAGTGTGTGTCCTTTAACCCCATCTCCACCATCTATACCCCTTATAGACTATACCATCACTGCCCCGGGGAATACAGTTCTACCCACAGGAACTATACCATCTATGCTGCCACTACATCATCCCCGGAGGTTCTGCAGCAGCGGCGGCCCCCTTACTGGCCGCATATAGTGGGTGGCGTCACGACTGACATTTTCCCTGTAAATAATCCCCTTTTATTGCCGAGCCCGGGACGCGGTCCGGACCAAGCCACTCGTGACTTCCCCGGCACCATCCGATCCGGTACCGAGTACCCCGTCCCGAGGGGCCCGACACTATGCTACACTGGGGTACCATATATACTGCATTGAGGTGGTATGCTACACTGAGTTGCCTATATACCACAATGAGGTGTCATATATACTACACTGAGGTGCCATACTACACTGAGATGACCTACTGCACTGAGGTGCCATATATACCACACTGAGAAGACATAGTACAGTGAGATGCTATAATAGTACACTGAGGTGTTGTGCTACAATGAGATACAATAATACTACTAGACAGAGGTGCCACACCGCACTGAGGTGCCATAGTACTACAGTGAGGTGTCCTACTACAGTGAGGTGCCATAGTACAGAGGTCCCCAACTCCAGTCTTCATATATATTATTTGTAAGACGGACACTGGCATTATATGACGGACCCCATTTAACATTAAAAAATATTTTTTTTCTCTTTTCCTTCACCAAATTTGGGGGTGCGTCTTATAATCAGGTGCGTCTTATAAAGCGAAAAATACGGTATGTAAATTATGACAAAACTTTTTCTACAGTCCTTAGCATGCTTTAAATGATTACGTTTATGGAAGCTGGAATATGCTATAAATTTATTAACAGTAAATCCCCTCTTCTTTAATTTGGCACCTCTAATGCCATTTTTGAGGAATCTGGTCAATGTGCTAAACTGTGCTGATACCAGTGTACCACATTACTCAATCAATTGATCCTGTGAAGGGCCTTATAAAAAATAAACAAGCTCCTGCAGAATAAATGTAAGATTACATGGCATCTACTCAAATGAATAAGTAATTGTACACATGGGTCAAGTTTGGTAGTTCAGAACCCAAGCGGACCTTTCACACTCCTGGATGTACTTCGGCTCTCCGGAGAGTCACCCTTTGTCCCTCACTAGCCATGAGGGGTGGGCTGTTGCTTCTGGAGGGTGGAGCTAGTTCAGTTGATTGCTGCAGCAGAATTACTTCTGGTGTTGCTGGGAGGCGGGATGCTGTCACTCCCAACAATTATGCTGTTCAGGGGTCCCTGGATGTCAGGTCCTCTAGTGGTAGTTGTTGCAAACAGATACAGGACACTGTTTCAGCAGGTTTCAGCAGGTTTAAGTAGGTGGTGGGAGGTGCCTTCTTTTCCACCTGACTTGCTCCCTCCTTTGCCTCTATGTTTATTCGATACTCAAGATACAAAGATCTGAATCAGAACAGTGTACATAAAGCATATAGTACATTTTCTTCAGTTTTAACAACTTCTCTTCCCTAGATATAATAATAATACATAATGAAAGGATGTTTATGGAACACTAGATAGTGGCCCGATTCTAACGCATCGGGTATTCTAGAATATGTATGTAGTTTATTTATGAAGATTTAAGAATAATGCAATGCGAAGCTGGGTTTAAAACCTGTGCCAGTTTACAGCCAAACTGCGCCGGTCGCTGATTGGTCGCCGGTGGCTGGCGTGACCAATTAGCAATGCGGGATTTCCATTACAGACAAACAGACACATTAGACGATTACATAGTAGATACCGAGAGCAATGCCAGTGTTCAGTAGTGTCGTTATTCAGTGGTGTCGGTGTTCAGTGGTGTCAGTGTTCAGTAGTGTCGGAGTAAAGCAGTGTTGGAGTTCCGTGGTGTTAGTGTGCAGCAGTGTCAGTGTTCAGCGGTGTTGGTGTTCAGCGGTGTTGGTGTTCAGCGGTGTCGGTGTGCAGCAGTGTCAGTGTGCAGTGGTGTCGGTGTGCAGCAGTGTCAGTGTGCAGCAGTGTCGGTGTGTAGAGGTGTCAGTGTTCAGCGGTGTCAGTATACATCAGTGTTGGTGTTCGGTGGTGTCGGTGTTCAGTGGTGTCAGTGTTCAGAGGTGTCATTATACAGCAGTGTTGGAGTTCAGTGGTGTCAGTGTGCAGCGGTGTCGGTGTCCGGCGGTGTCTGTGTGCGGAAGTGTCTGTGTGCGGCAGTGTCTGTGTGCGGCTATGTCTGTGGGCGGTGGTGTCGGTGTTCAGTGGTGTCTGTGTGCGGTGGTGTCTGTGTGTGGTGGTGTCAATGTTTGGCTGTGTCTATGTGTGGCGGTGTCTGTGTGCGGCAATGTCGGTGTTCAGTGGTGTCAGTGTGCGGCAGGGTCAGTGTGGTTCACAGGTATGTGCTGGAGAGGCAGAGATCACAGGGATCCGGTGAGCAGAGATCACATAGATAACAGCAGGGGTCCTTGGAGCAGAGATCACAGCAGGGGTGCGGGATCCTGGGAGACGATCTGGCCGATCATGCTCCTCCGCAGATGCTGCACCTTACACCCACTTGCCCTGGAGGAACATCCTGGGATCTGTCAGTACTTGGAGCTTGTTCCAGCTGATCCCAGATCCCCAGGAGTTTGTGTGCTCTCCATCCCAGTGCTGTGGCCCCGGCAGTGGAGCAGGCAGGTGCCCCTTCCTCCGCTCTCCTCCTCATCTCCTTCCCAAACACACAACTCTTCCCATTTGATAGTAAAAATAGAGGGCTGGGTGTAGTGAGTGATGGCGGGGACAGCCAATCAGGTGGGGGCCCTGGTTGGGGGTGTGTGGCCACTCTGCGACCAATCAGTGCTGGGTGTAGTGAGTGACAGCGGGGACAGCCAATCGGGTGGGGGCGTGGCCGCTTGGCGACGAATCAGCGACGAATCAGCGACGCGGGAGTTCGGTTACAGAGAGACAGACTGACAGACACGATAGGGCAATTATATAGTAGAAGGTTAAGAGTTGAGTAGAGATTGAAAAAAATTGAATGTGCAAAAAAGGAAATTAGGAGCATCAACATAGGGTTAATGAAAAAAATAAAAAAATATTGAAAAAGTACTCACACTCGTGAAAAACCTTAAAGGGTTAGTCTGGTCTCAAATAATAATTCTGCAGTCACTCTTTGTGACGGGAGAATTATCAATCCTCCTAGTGCAAGCACTACGCACTGCAAGGATTCACCGGTTTTTTAAGCCGGAAATCGACCACAATTTTGCGATATGCGTGTTCCTTGCAAAACTAGACTAGAGGGCACGGTCTTGCTCAATACAAGGGTATAAAGTGGGCACATCCAACTAGTGGGCTCTATACAATTATAGATGCCTAGACAGGGGCTTCGGTCGCAGTGGCCGGGAACATGCATACCGCCTAACGGCAGTCTGTTTCCGGTTTAGAAACAGCGAATCCTCGCAGAGCACAATGCGAGTACCGGTAGGATTGATGATTCTGCGGTCACATAGAGTGACTGCAGAATTATCATTTAATACCAGTCTGTGAATCAGAGAGCAATGGGTGACTTTATCTATTAATGTTTCTATTAAAACGCTGTTACTGTTGACTCTAGACTGGTAAATTGCCCGCAATGATTGGCCCGCGAAGCTTCACTAAATGACACACTTTTTGAATAAAACTTAATTCACGAATACAAAGTAAAATGTTGTATAAAGGCAAAATAGCATGTAGTAATCATTAGTGTGGAAAATGGCTCAATTATCCTCCATCCTCGCCTCCCTGAAGCTTCTAGAAATGAGTGATTTGTATATTTGTATTACACATCGCTATTGTGAAGTCCATTTCTATTCACCGCTGTGTAAATGCTTTCAGCGGCTTACATTTTTCATGTCTGTAAGTGCATGTTACAGGGCACAATAAGGCGAACATGGTTGCTGTTCTAATAGTTATTTTTGCTTTTTTGGGGTAGAACATTTTCTTTAAAGGGATCCTGTCACCCCCAAAACACCTCTAAACCTATTAAAAGCTGTCCCTAGAGCACAGTAACACTTACCCTACACTCCTTTTAGCTCCTAAAAGCACCAAGTGAAATTGAAGAAAATTGTTATTACACTACCTCATTAGGGATGATAATGAGTGACTATGGTATTCATAGTCACTCTGGCAGGCCTCCATAGGCGTGATCTTGTAATCAGATTAAAATGCGCTCCTCCCCGCTCTGTGCTGTCTCGGCCTGGGCTGCAGTGTGCGGCTGGGTGACGCGAATCGCGTAATTTCCAGCGCCGGGTGACGTAGTACACCCGCGCCGATCTGTTAGCTTCAAAACGCACACTGCGCATGCGTATGCGCATGCGCAGTGCGGGTCTTGAAGCCAACAGCGGCGCGGGTGTACATACGTCACCCGGCGCCGGAAATGACGCGATTCGCGTCACCCAGCCGCACACTGCAGCCCAGGCCGAGACAGCACAGAGCGGGGAGGAGCGCATTTTAATCTGATCGGGTTGAAATCAACCTGTTTTAGAGCACTGCTCTGAAACAGGTGCCACAAGTGACGGGTGGCAACAAGCTACTTTACACTCCGCCATCTCAGGTTGATTTGACGGTGCAAGATACATTTGTCTCATAAACCCGGTTGTTTCCACCCTGTTGTAGCGGCATGTAAAGGTACCTTAACGCTGCCTTTGTTCTTGAGTTGGGTTGGTTTTCTTATCTCTAAAACTGACTGATTGGATGTAAGGCCAAGAATATAAGTGGTGTTTCTGAATTCCTGACCATGCCATAACAGTGGTGACCATATATCTACTATATCTATTGCTGTCAATTATATGGTTTTCTTTCTTGAACTCAAATTCTTACAGACTTAAAATAGCTCTCCCATTAAGTTTTTATTTTACTAAAATTGTGTAATGCCACAGGAGTAAACCATGGAAAGATGTAAAGGAAGGCTCTTGTGACAGGGAGAGGGGTCACCACCTAAACTTCCCTATAGCTGATCTTTGAGCCCCTTACCATCCTTAGGGGGATCCTTCCCCCCAGCTAAGCCCTGGCTGACACTGGGCATGCAAGACGCTAATTTTGCAAATGTAAAGACACATTAACTAAGGGGGACAAAAAAAGGAAACAATTTCAACATAGAACTCTAATTCTTCTCCAGAGAGAGACTCCACTGCAACTGCTGGAAAGACCATGACTGCTTTCTCCAAAGACAACTCCTTCACAGGTCAAGTAAGAATAAACTATAGCTGGCATAGGAGAGGGTAAGGAGTAGGTAAATGTAGTGGAAGGGATTGTCTGTAGCTGAGATTACAACTACCGATTTAATCACAGGAGCATCTAAAAGAACCTTAACCCCTCCATAACCAGATGGAATAAGTTAAGCTCCTACTCAGGAAAAATGAGCAGGCACTAATGAGAATCTGCAATCAGCTAAACATTGTGACCTTCTTATCTCAGATCTTGCTGAGGTTACATCATGCTGTGAGACACTCATGACAATCTGTGTACACTGCATGCAAATGTGGTGGTAGTGTGAATGTGTGTTCATATACTCACTTACTGCCATCTTATCTGTTATCCATATTCTGCTCCTCTTCTGAGAGACATCACCGCCCTACAAACGTGAGATAAATGCGCATAGGGTCTTATCCTTTTAACAAAGGGTTGTAGCGGTGTATACTAGGAACTGCTCACCTGGCTCGGTTGTGTTACCCACAACCAATATAATCGCCTGTAAGGTGGCTTGTAGAGAATGGCTGCTGCAGGGCCGCACCTTCATGATAACCGTGGAAACAGGAATGCTGTAATGGGACAAAATGCCGGATTGCCCGCGCTGCCACCAGGAATCACCAGGAAACAAAGAGTTAACTGGGCAGATGTTTCTTTATTCTATCCTACGCGTTTCAGAGCCTCTATCCGAGCTCCTTCCTTCCATGTAGAATTATGGAGCATCAAAATGATGCTCAGAACAAAGTTCCACAATAATACATTGCAATAGAGACTTCAAACTCACATATAGAATAAGCTCAAAAGTCACTATTGAAGCGACATCACTGAGAAGATGTGCCGAACATCACTGAATCCCAAGATATGTAGCAGTAGGTGAGTATATTAATGCATGTACTGTCAATCATACACATATATACACATATGACTTTTCTTCCCCCAGATGAAGTGGTCTGATTTCAATCGCGAAACATACATTGGGACTTAATTTCTATTTTTAAGGTGTTTGTGTCTCGTACCTTGCTTGTCTACATGCTGACTTAACATGGGTATGTATCTCTACACTTTCTGGGCTGTAGGTTAAGGTTACCCATATATGACCACTAGTGAAAATCGGCTTCCTCTTCATAGCTACTCTATTGTGCTTGATCTAGAGAGGCCATTCTAAGGCTATGGTCACACATCAGTTTTTTTTTTTTGAAAACCTGATGTGGTCCGGCGCTTTTATCCATAAAACTGTACAGCAGCTGACAGGAGTCAGCTGTTGTACATAACTATATGGCCACCTGAGTGGGTGGAAGGTCTCTAGGGGGAGTGGGCACCGGATGTGGTGAACGCAATTCAAGATTTAAGTGTGACCCTAGCCTAAATTAGCATTTCTCCTATTATTTAGGACCATTTAGTGCACTTGCACTTTATTGAAGTCATTTGTATGATATGTACTATCAAGCTAATGTTTTGTTGGACAATATCCCTTATAAGCACTTGTCGAACTTTATTCAGGACCTGACTCTTCGCATTAGTTTGTTCTTATTACTACCTTTGGTACTAATTTTAAGCACGTATTTTGTCTCCTAATAAACTATATATATTTTCAGCACTATACTGTGTTCTCCTGTTTTCTCCTATACAGATACTGAAAAATAAAAACTTCAATCGGGGGGATAAAAGTCAATGAAATATTAATGATACAACTTAAAAGCTAAATCATAGAGCTTTGTACAATTGGATATTGATTGCTCCTCAGGTTGATCATGATTCAGGATGTCTGGTTTTAAAGAATCTATGAATTTTACTTGTGTGATCTGCCAACATATGTATCAATCTATATCAAGGCAAACTATTATGTTGTTTCTTTTCTAATTGTTGACACCATCAAATTTCTGTTATTTTATTTCTTAAATGCATAAAAAAACAGCAAGTGTGAAGATGGCCTCAATCCTCATTCATGTAATCACATTATGGCTGCATGCAAACATTGAGCTGGAGCTACACAGAATCCATCACAGAGGTTGGGAACTCCAGCCATCAAGGGCCGCCAATGGGTCATGTTTTCAGGATTTCCTTAGCATTGCACAGGTGATAATATAATCACCTGCACTGGTGATGACTGCAACCCTGTGCAATGCTAAGGAAATCCTGAAAACATGATCTGCTGGTGGCCCTTGAGGGCTGGAGTTCCCCACCCCAGATCCATCATATACCATATCACAGAGGAGTTTTTTCATTGAAAGACAGGGTGATGTCAGTACAGAACCAAAATATCTGTGTGTGCCGTCTAAGGTTATGTTCACACTGGTCGTTTTTTATACGTTTTTGGTGCTGCATTTTATTTTTTTTAAACTGCACCAAATACAGCCCAGTCACTGCATCTGCAGCAAAGTGAATGGGACTTTCCATTTGCTATTGCGTTTTTGACTGCTGCGTTAATGGTGCAGAAAGTGTATCCAGAAAATAATGAGCCTTAATTAGTGCTCTGTTATTCTTCTGCGCTTTCTCCATTGACTCCATTGGTATAAAAATGAAAGCATCACAAATGGATTGGATTTCACACAGTTGGTTTGTGATGTTTTTTAACTGCGCTTTCCACAAAACAAAAGCTCCATGACTTACCCTCCAGGCAATCCCATTGGGAGCCCCGGCGATGTGTTCCTTCCAGGCACCTGGCATACAAGATCTGTGGGTACTGACAGAACCTGGCAATATGACATATCACATGGCAGGTCCTGCCTGTAACCATAACTCATCGCCGGACACCACCGGACCTTGGGGAAGGTAAAGAGTATGTGTCGATGTGTCTGTCTGTGTCCGTGTCCCTCTGACCCCTTTTAGGCAGGGGCCACATTTGCATGGGGATTTTGCAGGACGCATCTGCCATAGACTAGTATTACTGCAGCCTTAATGCAGCGGTAACGCTGTCTAAGGCTAGAACCTAACTTGTGTCAGCCCTCAGCCTGCCGAATCTAGCATGCTCAGTGCAAAGCATTAACAAAATGCCTATGCATCTCTATGGCAATCAGATGCTTACCGAAGCCGCCGGCTCCACACACAAATTCTGGATATGCGTTTTTACGGAGTACACAGAAAACGCGGTTTGCAGCATTTTACAGTGCGCTCTGCAATAGGACATGTCCGGTGCTTGTGTGTGGAGCCGGCGGCTGCGGTAAGCATCAAGTTGCCATAGAGATGCATAGGCAGGCGGCGCTTAGCGTTACATTCCGTTATGCACTGAGCCTGCCAGAACGTAAGTTTTAAACGGATTTGGCAGACAGAGTGCTGACGCAAGTCAGACCCCAGCCTAACGCTTTGTTAACGCTGCCATTGACTAATATGGTTGACGGACTCCCCAGCGCATGTTAATGCGGTCACTAAAGTGCCAGAGATTGTAATTTCGCATTATTTTACAGCAGACGGGAAAACGCTCCTAGTAACGTTTTCCTGTCGGCTACAAAATAATTTGAGATTACAATCTCTGGCACTTTAGTGGCCGCATTAACATGCGCTGGGGAGTCCGTCAACCATATTAGTCAATGGCAGCATTAACACAGTGGTAGACTGCGTTAATGCTGCGTTAAGGCTGCGTTAATACTAGTCTATGACGGATGAGTCCTGCAAAAACCCAACACTAATGTGGCCCTAGCCTTATGGGAGGAAAATTAGAATAGTCTAAGGAGTGCTAGGGCATGGAAAAATATTAAGCGCTTTGTAAGATGACAAACTGTTATTAAAACCTTATGGTGACGCATAAAGTTTTAATAAAAGTTTGTTACCTTACAAATTGCTGTATATTTTTCCATGCCCTAGCACTCCTTAGACTCCTCTAATTTTCCTTCCATATCCATGTCCTATTTGAGGGTATGTGGCAGGAGCTGCTCTGAGCCCGCCATCCACCTTTCAGTGGTAATAGGACCTGCTGTGATGTATTTCCTGTTATGCCCTCTCCCGGTCACATGACGCGAACCAGGAAGAGCCTGCATGGAGCGGTGGCAACAGCATCTTCACCTCCACGTGACCAACTGGGGTTGTGCAAGGGTGAACAAGTCGACGAGGTGAGTTACTTACTGGCACCAATGTACTATAGCCCACTAGACCAACAGGTGCTTTTCATGATGCACTTCCTGTCTCGTTCTTATTTTGCATACCCCCTGCCCCTTAAGGAATAGCACTGCATTTTGATTTAAAAAAGCAAAAGCGTAGCATTAAGAAAATGAAACAATAAAGCAACGCAAACGGATGATGTGCCTATGATGCTTTTTTGCTAAGAAAAAGGATCCGGTATTTGTGCAGTTCCAAAAACAAATAAAAAATGACTAGTGTGAACATGGCCTAACAAGCTATGGGCATATGGCTCTAATGGGAACCTGACCTGATGAAGAAATTATGATTATACTGATATTCAAATAGGATGCTAGAAAATACATATGAACACTAATAGAAGGAGCTCTTATAATCGGACTGTAGTTTGAGCCGGATAAAATATGTTACAGATTCCCTTTAAAGGGGTTGTCAACTACTTGAACAACCCTTTCTCATCCCCCAAGTTTCATCCCATTAAAAAAAGGCCTATACTCACCTCTCAATGTCGGCACTCTTCCAGAGGTGTCAGTGTTCATGCTCCCGGGGGGCTCATGTGAGGTTGTGATGTCACGCGAGCCTCATGCTTAATCACCACCAGCTTCACTCTCCTCACTTTCAGAAGTATGGGTAATAAACAGGAAGGGGTCAGGATCCATAGCTCTCACTTTCTGTTCATTGGGTATGGCAACATGAGAGCAGACAACACTGGTATGGCACCGACATGGGAGATGAGTATTATTATTTTTTTAACAAATAGGAGGAAAATAGCTGAATATGGCCCATCTAAACCAGGGAATAAAATTCTTCTAGGTTCTTTATTTATCCCATAGACCTACTTGTCTATGACTAAAGATGGGTTTCCATCAGAAATGTATCAGGCTTGTTATTTTTTAAGGTACTTTTACACGCCACTAAGAAGGTTAGGAACAACCGGGTGCTTCACGTGCACGAGCACGTACCAACGGTTGCAAACGGTACCCGATACCGCCTTTACACGCCGCTACAAGGTGCTCTACAGAACGTTTAATCTATCGCTTGATGCACCGCCGGGTGCCTCAAGTTACCTTCTGTAGAGCACCGTCCCTCATTTACACGCCGTGACAGAAGGTTATATGGGAGGACCTGGTGCAGCAGGGACAACACATAGGCGTGCCAGAGTTGTGGATTACGAGACGCTCGTACGATGATTGGACAAAGCAATAGCATCATGATTGGCCAGCCAGCGCAGGAAGGCTGCCTAGTACATGACGCTATAGCAAATGTGTAGTGTCACTGGTCAGCTCCTTAAATATGCCGCCCTATGCAGCGACAACCAATCGCAACGCAGGAGCTTCCACCAATGATCGATGAAGGGGGGCGGTTTCCCGGAGGCTGTGTCATGCCCCGGGGAGTTATCTAGGTGGCGAAAAAACCTTACCCTACCGTATTTAGACGCCGCGACCATCAGGTTGAAATCAACCTGTTTTAGAGCACTGCTCTGAAACAGATGCCGAAAGTGACGGGTAGCAACAAGCTTGTTTACACGCCGCTACCTCGGGTTCATTTGACGGTGCAAGATACATTTGTCTCCGTAACCCGGTTGTTTTCAACCTTCTGTAACGGCGTGTAAAGGTACCTTTAAGGATAAATATAGAACCTTGAAGAATTATATTCCCTGGATTGGATGTGCCTTATTCAGCTATTTTCCTCCTATTTGTGCAATTTTATTGGTTCTGATCCACCAGAGCTTTGGCACCCACCAGAAATAACCAGCATTTGAAAGAAATCAAATGGAATAATGGGAAGGGCTTGTACTTGTAGTGGATGTCCCCTCTAAAGGGGTTTTCGCATCATTATAAATAGGATAAATTGCAAAATGCTTGTTAAATCTAACAACTCATTCAAAATGATCCCCTTTCTCAAGAACAAAAAGATTACCTTTCACTTTTTTTGGACACTGGACATGTTTTGGTTTTGTTTCTTGTAAGGAAAACTGATGTAATATTATTATTTTAGCATAAGTGTAAGGAGGCAAATATTACTGGTTACTAAGGGTTGTCTTCTTTTTAAAAGAATCACAGTTTTTGTATAGAAAAATATTAGAATCTGAGAGTCCTCAGTGGTTGATACCTCTTAATGGCTAACTGAAAAGATGGTAAGCATAGCAAGCTTTCGGGACACTGTGGCCCCTTCATCAGGCAGATAATGACACAGATTCTGAAGACACATACATATATACATAAGCAAATGAAACAAAAAAAAGACAAAAAATAACAAACAACAGTCTTAGATGTTATAGTAAATGTGACAGGTGACATAAAACAGAGTCAAGAAAAATAGGGATGTCCCTGAGGAAGGCGCCGGGTGTGGCGCTGAAACGCGTAGGAGAGAGGGGGAAATAAAGGATGACAACTATCTTGGCTCTTTGGTGAGTTTATTCATACCACAGCAGCGCGGACCGTGACACACCAGCACTCCCATCATTTTCTTGGATAAAACAGAGTCAGGCTGGGGAGGAAGAGATGGGCTGGGGAATTGAAACTAAAAGTCTAAGATAAGTGAAACAAATTGTATAATGGTCATATGGTGGTGGTCTGGGGAGCACTGAAAATACTTAAATGAGTTGAGGAAAGCAATAAAAGGAAGTGAGGGTGTTCATGTCAAAAGTTCATTGTCCTAAAAATGGAGTCTGTTGGAGATGCGTTATCCCCAAATGTCTTTTCAATTTATATAGAAAATGCATGAATCTGTGATGTCCCCAAATGCCCATTCATGTTATATAAAAAGCCATGAATCCATGTGATACATTTAATCCTGTGTTGAATGTGTCAAAGGTCGTTATCAATTTGTATTTCTAAATTCTTCTCTCTCTACGAGATTTGAAGTTGCTTTTTAGGATGAGCAGTCCCATATCATTTTCACTGTGGTCAGGGCTGGAAAAATGTTTTGCTACAGGTAGATCCATACACTTTTCTATTATTGAGTGGCGATGATAATTCATTCTTGTCCTTAATTTTTGCCTGGTCTCCCCTATGTACATGCCACCTGTTGGACATTTGGTACATATGATTAAATACACCACATTGCTTGTGGTGCAACTGAAGCTACTGGGATCTTGTAGTCCTGATCTGTCCAAGGAATCCTTATCTTGTCTGTTGTCATTATAGATGGACAGGTTTTGCACCTGTTCTAGTTGCAGGGAAATGTTCCTGTTGCTGCTGGAGCAGACATGGCGCTTCTGACAATGATGTTTATTAGATTTGGTGGTTGTCTAAAACACAAGAGTGGGGGATCCGGAAATATTGATTTTAGTCGGGTATCTTTTTGTAGGAGTGGTTGCAGTTTTCGTGCGGCTCCTCTTACCACCTCCAGACTTGGATTGTACGTGACTACGAGAGGAACTCTGCTGTTTTCTTCTCTAGTTTTGTAATGTAGGAGATGATTCCTTGATATTCTGGTGGCTCTTGTAATCTGGTTCTCGATTGCTCTTGGATGGTAGCTCTGGTTCAAAAAGGTCTTTCTGAGGTCCTCAAGGTGATTGTCTCTATCGGTAGGGTTGGAACATATCCGATTGTATCTGATGGCCTGGCTAGAGAAGAAAACAACAAAGTTCCTCTCGCAGTCACCTACAGACAGATGAGCTGACGTAATGTGCTCCATAGAGCATGCGTACTGCGCAGCCCGAAGTCCAACTGTGAAGTATCGGAAATTATGCGTTCGGCGTTCAGCATTCTGCAAAGTGGAGCGAGCCAGGCTGACGGGTGTGCATTTGGATGTCAATATCACACCCATCGGGGCGTGATAAACAATGAAGAATGTGGTCACGGGACACAGAGAGGACACCCAGGGGGGCTGGCAACAGTAGCCCCCCAGATCATTAACATAGTAATGAGTGAGTTGTAGTGAGGTGAGCAATTCAGATTGTATTATTGAAATGGACACTGAAGTGAACATTACACAGTCCGATACTGCCCCCTTGTGGACAATTGCTGAAATGACTGCAGAGAGAAAAAAAACATTGATTGCTGATCCCCTCCCCCAACTGCCTTGTGCTGAGGAAGAGAAAGGGCGGGAGATTATTAGAGACCCAGAGCTGAGTAAGGGAAGACCTGTGTGGGGATGTCTGTTGAAAGAGGGCTACTTTGCTACACCTTGCCGGAAAAATCACCCCGCAGAAGCCCTCGTGACTGATCCTGGGCCACTGGACTTTGGTGCTGTGACTCTGGCCGCTCTGCAAACCCTTGCCCGCAGAGCACCCGGAGTGCATGTGCAGGGGCCGTGACCGACATAAGGGAGCCATTTGTACTGCCGTGATCTCCCTCCTGCTCGGTGTGCCCTGAGACTGGGAGAGACTAACAAAGAAAATTCTGTTACCTGCGGAAGGAGACCAAAGAAGAAGACTGAGGAGACCCCCAGGCCTGCTACGTGGGAGCGACATCTTCTTCGGTGATAAGACTGGTACGTGATTTTAGGGAAAGTTAGGGAAAGATACCTTCATTGTTGTGTTTTTTTTTCTTGCTGCGTACCCGGAAGAAGTGAAGATCCAGAGACTCTAATATATACAAGTGCGCATATAGTTTGGTTGACTGTGATATAAACATGTTTGCCAGTAAAGAAAAGTTATTATCGGTTAAACCTGAGTATGGGGATTCTTTTGAGAAAGATCATACACACACACCCGCGGCCTTATCACCGGTCGCTTCATCTGGCGTAGTCGGCAGGATGTGTGATCAACAGAATCTCCTCCCGGTAGTGACTTATAACCAGACTTATACTATGGTCTGCAGGTCCATATCCGGTGCCAGCACTCCGAACAGTGACACGGAAGAATTGAAGCAGATAGTAGCAGAGTTGCAGAAACAGATACTACAGCTACAGCTCATGCTAGACCAACAGGCGGACAGGAAAGCGAGACAGCAACCCAGCCGGCCTATGGGAAGGTGCTGGACATGCGGCGACCCCCGCCATAGGGCAAACCGTTGTCCGCATCCTCCACCCGTGGTCCGATATACCAGAACCAGCAAGTCATGCCCCACAACAGCAGCCACCTTTAAACTAGACGCCCCCGCCAAAGCGGCTCGCTCGGCAGGGGAGATCAGGGAAAAGGGTGTGAAGAGACAGAGCCAGACCGATAAGCAAGTGCTGGCCACTCGGGTCCAGGGGACGGTGAAGTGGTTTAATGTCCGCGATGGGTATGGCTTCATCAGCAGGAATGACACAATGGATGACGTGTTTGTACATCAGACTGCCATAAAGCGTAACAATCCTCGTAAGTGCCTCCGCAGCGTTGGTGATGGGGAGGTGGTACAGTTTGATGTTGTGAAGGGAGAGAGGGGTACAGAGGCCGCCGACGTCACCGGTCCTGGGGGTGTTCCCGTTAAAGGAAGCAGATTTGCCCCCAACCGGTGCCGCTACCGCCGGCGATCCTACTCTCCCCGGGTAGAAAACGTGACTGAGTTTATTGGAGATATTGTGAGCCCTGAACAAGGGAGCGAAGGTGAACGGGGGGATGACGGTTTCCCCCAACAGAGGTCCCTACCCCGCCGGAGACCAATCCCTGTGATATCCACAGCCATCACTGCCTTGGAGCCGATGGTTGTTGACAGGAACAGTCAACCTTTAAGTGGGGGGGTATGTAGTGAGGTGAGCAATTCAGATTGTATTATTGAAATGGACACTGAAGTGAACATTACACAGTCCGATACTGCCCCCTTGTGGACAATTGCTGAAATGACTGCAGAGAGAAAAAAACATTGATTGCTGATCCCCTCCCCCAACTGCCTTGTGCTGAGGAAGAGAAAGGGCGGGAGATTATTAGAGACCCAGAGCTGAGCAAGGGAAGACCTGTGTGGGGATGTCTGTTGAAAGAGGGCTACTTTGCTACACCTTGCCGGAAAAATCACCCCGCAGAAGCCCTCGTGACTGATCCTGGGCCACTGGACTTTGGTGCTGTGACTCTGGCCGCTCTGCAAAACCTTGCCCGCCGAGCACCCGGAGTGCATGTGCAGGGGCCGTGACTGACATAAGGGAGCCATTTGTACTGCCGTGATCTCCCTCCTGCTCGGTGTGCCCTGAGACTGGGAGAGACTAACAAAGAAAATTCTGTTACATGCGGAAGGAGACCAAAGAAGAAGACCGAGGAGACCCCCAGGCCTGCTACGTGGGAGCGACATCTTCTTCGGTGATAAGACTGGTACGTGATTTTAGGGAAAGTTAGGGAAAGATACCTTCATTGTTGTGTTTTTTTTTCTTGCTGCGTACCCGGAAGAAGTGAAGATCCAGAGACTCTAATATATACAAGTGCGCATACAGTTTGGTTGACTGTGATATAAACATGTTTGCCAGTAAAGAAAAGTTATTATCGGTTAAACCTGAGTATGGGGATTCTGTTGAGAAAGATCATACACACACACCCGCGGCCTTACCACCGGTCGCTTCAGAGTGATAGAAAGCTTGTATTATACAGTCACAGGGCACATTTAGCACAGAAAGGGATAGTTAGAGTAGTGATAGGAAGGTGCAGGGACAGGTAGTGATAGCCTGGGGGGCTTAATGTAGGGGACAGGTTCCCTTAAATATCTGCAATCCAATGTCTTATTACAGAGAAATCCATGTTTTTCTTAAAGCACCAGTCTAGGGCTTTGTTTAGTCCCTGAGTGGTGCTTTTAATCTCATCCATGTTTTATACTAACCTTTTTTCACATTTAAGCAATGCTGCTCCTGAAAGCACAATCTTCTCTCGGAAGATTGCATCTTCTCTCGGAAAAAAGTTACATCATAACACTAAGTACTAGTCTATGAGAACTAGAATGAGGTAATAACGAGGCAGTCACAGACTTGGGCAGAGTTATGAACTCCGATGCGCGCCATGAAACACTGGAACTGCCGGCAGATCAAAAACTGCCTGAGAGACGGAAGCGACGTCGATAAAGGGTGAAGACACCAGAGGGTGAGTATAAGAGAAGGGTTAGCGAACTTAGATTAGAAGCACCACTCCAACTGTAAAATAAAATAATGCTGGAGTAGTGCCTTATATGTAAATGAATTGTTAACATCTACAGCCAAACATGGATCTACCTGAGAATCTGCAGCTACAAACATGTGTAATAAGATAAAGTTCACTTCACTTGTTTTGCAGGGCTGTGTGGATTATAAGAGCAGACTGTCAGTCATTACATGTCTCACACTGGTAATACCCTCTTTACAACAATCTCTGAAAGCCTATTCTCCTGTGCAGCATGGGGTCCAGCCTATAGATCTTAGTGAAAAATAGATTTGGCCCTCCAAGACAATGATATACGGAGAAGCAAAGAAGGACGAGCATCACAAGGAGAGAGAAGACGCCCAATTAAGATCCTATCAGTCCGGACCTCTCCGCAGATGTCTATAATAACAGCTCTTATTATGTTATACAGATCAGCCTGGAAACTTATATACAGTATTCTAGAATGTTGTACATAAGGAATTACTGGTGGGGGCCGCAAATTTAAAGGGAAAAATCTCCTGACACGTTCACTTTAAAGAGAACCTGTCAGGTGGTTTACGCCCCCCCAGCTATCACTATCTCTACCTGCAGCTTTATAATACTATTCTAATCTTCCCTGTCTGAGTTTATAGTGTAATACGAAAGTTGATAAAAAGCATTCATGCCCTTATATTTCAGTCTACACCTTGGAGGAGGGAGACTGTCTGGCAGGATAATAGTTAACTCACTATTAACTTGCATGGCTAAAGGACCTGTGTGATGTAACGATCATGTTACCATAGTGGGTGGAGCTTAGCTAGCAAACTCATATTATGTTATAGGGTCTTAGCTCCGCCTATGGTAGTCACATGGTTATGACATCACCGCAGGTCTCCCATCATGTTCTGATATAAGGCTGTATATTAACTATTAACCTGCCAGTCTCCATCCTCCAAGCTGGGGACTGACTGCCTCACTACATAAGGAAATGTAAGTGTATAAATGCTTTTTATCCACCTTTCACATTACACTATGAGCTCAGACAGGGATGATTAGACTGGTATTATAAAGCTGCAGCTACAGACAGTGATAGCTGGGGAGGCATAAACTAACTGACAGGATCCCTTCAAGATTTGCGGGCTGAATTATAGTAGAGAAACTGAAGATTTCCTACAATGGTGTGTACTATTCTCTTCAGAGGAGAGTACAAACAGGCTCTATCCAGATTAGAAAGAGAAGTGGGAGGCCCCGCTGCACAACTGAGCAACAAGACAAGTACATTAGAGTCTCTAGAATGAGAAATCGACACCTCACAGCTCCTCAACTGGCAGCTTCATTAAATAGTGCCCGCAAAACGCCAGTGTCAACGTCTACAGTGAAGAGGCAAGTCCAGGATGCTGGCCTTCAGGGCAGAGTGGCAAAGAAAAAGCCATATCTGAGACTGGCTAATAAAAGGAAAAAATTTATATGGGCAAAAGAACACAGACACTGGACAGAGGAAGATTGGAACAGAGTTTTATGGACAGAGGAATCAAAGTTTGAGGTGTTTGGATCACACAGAAGAACATTGGTGAGACGCAGAACAACTGAAAAGATGCTGGAAGAGGCCTGACGCCATCTGTCAAGCATGGTGGAGGGAATGTGATGGTCTGGGGTGGCTTTGGTGCTGGTAAAGTGGAAGATTTGTACAAGGTAAAAGGGATTCTGAATAAGGAAGGCTATCACTCCATTTTGCAATGCCATGCCATGCTGTAATTGCTGCAAAGGGAGCATTCTTTGACGAAAGCAAAGTTTGAAGGAGAAAATTATTATTTTAAATAGAAATCATTATTTCTAACCTTGTCAATGTCTGGACTATATTTTCTATTCATTTTGTAACTCATTTCATACATAAAAGTATGAGTTTCATGGAAAACACTAAACTGTCTGTGTGACCCCAAACGTTTGAACGGGAGTGTATATAAATGAGAACCTGATACCACATACTCAGGCGCCGTTCTTATGGCATTACTGGAAGGACCTTTTAAACTTCAGTTAACTTTAATCTTCAGTAAATGTGTAATGTCTAAAAATACACGCTTACATCTGTCAATCATGTTTCCCTATAGTTATAGCAAAGCACTTGCAATTCTCAGCTGTGGGATTCAGCAATGAGATATCGATCAAACACTCCTTTATGAAATCCACTATTGGCAGGATTCCTTCTACAGGCAAGAAAGCCGGCAGAAGAACATTGCCAATGGATATCGGGCTGCAAGTACAAAGCAGCGCAAAAATGGAATTGGTATTAAAAAAAATATATAAAATAAAGAAATAAAACATAATAAAGACATCTGAAAAATCTCCATTAAAATAAAATGTGAATGTTAATTCTTTCTACGAACATATGGAATCTTGGGTTTGTATGAGATTTAAAAAAAAACCATTGCGTTCTTCTAGAGTTTTGTCTGGTATTGCTGCTTAAACCCATCGGGAAAATTATACATTTTACAGAAATAAGTGTGGATAAAATATTAAAATATTCCGTTTACACACAAGATTGCTGGCTGCATCATACCTAGAATATATCTGTAGAAGTGAACATTGCTTATTTTTATATAATATTACCTATTGTTTAAAAATGTGGATCCCTTCAGGAGCCATTTGTTTACTTATATGTGTACAGTAAGCCTTGTGTAATCGTTTCCTAATCTACAGGCTTCTTTTCCATTACAGGACTACAACGTCACACACATGGCAGTCCAATACACCCCCTTCTGTAATTGACACCTCACACTGAATGCACAATCTCTATAGAGAGAGACCTGGGAATCTGTCACCAGGTTTTGCAATGTAAACTGAGGACAGTAACCCTTGTGTAATCGTTTACTAATCTACAGGCTTCTTTTCCATTACAGGACTACAACGTCACACACATGGCAGTCCAATACACCCCCTTCTGTAATTGACACCTCACAGTGAATGCCCAATCTCTATAGAGAGTCTGGTGTGGATGGGGGCAGTTCTGCTACATTCCTGAAACTAAATGCTTTGATTAGGTCTGAACGGCTGCAGCCAGTAATCTGTGTGATACATTGTTGGATTCAGAGTTTCTTTGCCAACATAATATTGCTGTCAGATGAGGTAGCAAAAACCTGCGGATAGATTCCCTTTGAGACAGTGCTCTTCCCTGCATATTACATCCTGCAGAATGAGTTAATTATAATCTGTCAGTGAGCTTTTTCTGCCAGGGAGTTTGTCACCCTTTTATCTGTCTTTTACTGAGCTGCTCTCAGTTGAATATTTGACCACAGAACACATCATAGTTGAGATGAGATTTTATGTGATCATAAATAGAGCTGAGTGATCCTTGTGAAGTTCAGGTTCGGCTCAGTTTGCTGAATGTCCGAACCCGATTAACCCCTTCATGACCGAGCCTATTTTGACCCTAAAGACCTTGGCATTTTTGTCAATTCTGACCAGTGACCCTTTATGAGGTAATATCTCTGGAACGCTTCAACAGATCCTAGCTATTCTGAGATTGTTTTTTCGTGACATATTGGGCTTCATGTTAGTATTAAATTTAGGTCGATCATTTTCACATTTATTTGTGAACAAATCAAAAATTTGGCAAAAATTTTGAAAATTTAGCAATTTTCAAATTATGAATTTTTATTCTGCTGAACCAGAGAGGTATGTGACACAAAATGGTTAATAAATAACATTTCCCACATGTCTACTTTACATCAGCACAATTTTGGAAAAAAAAATTTTGGTTAGGACGTTATAAGGGTTCAAAGTTCATCAGCAATTTTTTATTTTTCCAGCAAAATTTACAAAACCATTTTTTTAGTGACCACATCACAAAGTATCTTTGAGGAGTGTACATGACAGAAAACACCCAAAAGTGACCCCATTCCAAAAACTGCACCCCTCACGCTACTCAAACGTACATTGTAGAAGATTATTAACCCTTCAGGTGCTTCACAGAAACTAAAGCAAAGTGGAAAAAAATGGACATTTTAATTTTTCCAACAAAAATGTTCTTTTAGCCTCAATTCTTTCATTTTCACATGGGCAATAGGCTAAAATGGATGCTACAATTTGTTGGGCAATTTCTCTTGAGTACTCCGATACCTAATATGTGGTCATAAACCACTGTTTGGGCACACGGCAGGGCTCAGAAGGGAAGGAGCACAATTTGACTTTTGGAGCTAATTTTCCATTCAAAAAGTCAAATGGCGCTCCTTCCCTTCTGAGCCCTGCCGTGCGCCCAAACAGTAGTTTATGACAACATATAAGGTATCGGTGTACTCAGGAGAAATTGCCCAACAATTTTTAGGATCTGTTTTATCCTGTTCCCCATGTGAAAATAAAAAAATTTAGGCTAAAAGAAACTATTTGTGAAAAAAAAAGTACTTTTTCATTTTTACAGAAGAATTTGTGAAGCTCCTGGGGGTTCAAAATGCTCACCACCTATCTAGATAAGTTCCCTGGGGGCTTTAGTTTCCAAAATGGGGTCACTTGTTGGGGAGCTCCAATGTTTAGGCACACAGGGGCTCTCCAAACGCAACATAGTGTCCGCTAACAATTTGAGCTAATTTTCCATTCAAATGGATAGTGGACACCATGTCGCGTTTGGAGAGCCCCTGTGTGCCTAAACATTGGAGCTGCCTCACAAGTGACCCCATTTTGGAAACTAGACCCCCCCAGGCAACATATCTAAATGAGTGGTGAGCACTTTGAACACCCAGATGTTTCACAAATTGATCCACAAATATGAAAAATAATTTTCTTTTCCACAAATCTTTTCTTTTTTCATTTTTATGGATTAATTTGTACCTGGGGGTTCAACATGCTCACCACCCATCTAGATATGTTCCCTGGGGGGTCTAGTTTCCAAAATGGGGTCACTTGTGGGGGAGCTCAAATGTTTAGGCACACAGGGGCTCTCCAAACGTGACATGGTCTCCGCTAACAATTTGAGCTCATTTTTCAGACAAATTGTTAGCGGACACCATGTCACATTTGGAGAGCTCCTGTGTGCCTAAACATTGGAGCTCCTGCACAAGTGACCCCATTTTGGAAACTAGACCCCCCCAATGAACGTATCCAGATGCACATTGAGCACTTTGAACCCCCAGGAGCTTCACAAATTGATCCGCAAAAATGAAAAAAGAAATTTTTTGTGGAAAAAAAAAGTACTTTCTCATTTTTACGTATCAATTAGTGAAGCGCCTGGGGGTTCAAAATGCTCAACACCTATCTAGGTACATTCCCTGGGGGCTCTAGCTTCCAAAATGGGGTCACTTTTTGGGGAGCTCCAATGTTTAGACACACAGGGGCTCTCCAAACGCAACATGGTGTCCGCTAACAATTGGAATTATTAGTGGACACCATGTCGCATATAAAGAGCTCCTGTGTGCCTAAACATTGGAGCTTCCCTACAAGTGACCCCATTTTGGAAACAAAACCTCCCAGGGAACTTATCTAGAAGCATAGTGAGCACTTTGAAGCCCCAGGTGCTTCACAAATTGAGCTGTAAAAATGTAAAAAGAAACTTTTTGTGAAAAACAAAAAGTACTTATTCCTTATTACGGATCAATTTGGGAAGCATCTGGGGGATCAAAGTGCTCACTATGCATCTGAATAAGTTCCCTGGGGGGTCTTGTTTCCAAAATGGGGTCACTTGTGGGAGAGCTCCAATGTTTAGGCACACAGGGGCTCTCCATATGCAACATGGTGTCCGCTAACGATTGAAATTATTAGTGGACACCATGTCGCATATAAAGAGCTCCTGTGTGCCTAAACATTGGAGCTTCCCTACAAGTGACCCCATTTTGGAAACAAAACCTCCCAGGGAACTTATCTAGAAGCATAGTGAGCACTTTGACCCCTAGGAGCTTCACAAATTGATCCGTAAAAATGAAAAATTACTTTTTTTTCACAAAAAATCTTCTTTTTCCCTTTTATGGACTAATTTGTGAAGCACCTGGGGGTTCAACATGCTCACCACCCATCTAGATATGTTCCCTGGGGGGGTCTAGTTTCCAAAATGGGGTCACTTGTCCAATGTTCAGGCACACAGGGAGGGGTTCTCCATATGTGACATGGTTTTCGCTAACAATTGGAGCTAATTTTCCATTGAAATTTTGAGTGGACACCATGTTGCATATGGAGAACCCAAGGGCAACTGGAAGAGTTGGGGTACAGCACCAGAAAATGCCGCCTCTAATGAATGCGCTATTTTCTTGGGTGGCTGTGGGTTGCAATTTGCAGCGCGGGGGGCCCACAACATTTGGGTCTATCCACGCTGAGGATTCCAGTCCGCCAGCTGCCAAGTTGTACCTGGCTGGCTTCCAAAAATATAGCGAAGGCCTTTTTTTTAATTATTTCTAGAACTACTTCTAGAAAAAAAAAATGACGTGGGGCTCCGCCATATTTTTGTTCCAGCCAGGTACAACTTGGCAGCTACAGACTGCCAGCAACCCCCAGCTGCCTCGTTGTACCTGGCTGCAACCAAAAATATAGCAAATCCCCTTTTTTTTTTTTATTTCTAGAACTAATTCTAGAAAAAAAAATGACGTGGGGCTCCGCCATATTTTTGTTCCAGCCAGGTACAACTTGGCAGCTAGGGACTGCCACCAACCCCCAGCTGCCTCGTTGTACCTGGCTGGCACCAAAAATACAGCGAAGACCATTTTTGTTTTTTATTTCTAGAACTAATTCTAGAAAAAAAATGACGTGGGGCTCCGCCATATTTTTGGCCCAGCCAGGTAAACTAGGCAGCTGGGGGCTGGAATCCTCAGCAAGGAAAGGCCCAAGTGTTCTGGGCCCCCATGCTGCGAATTGCAGCCCGCAGCAGCCACAGAAAATGGCGCATTCATTGAAGCGCCATTTTCTGGCGCTGTACCCAGGCTCTTCCAGTTGCCCTGGTGCCGGTGGCAAACTGGGTAATAAAGGGGTTAATGCCAGCTTATTTATTGGCAGCTGGCACTAAGCCCGAGATTCATAATGTCAGGCCAATGATAGACCCGGCCATTAGGAATCTCTAGTAAATAGTCAAAAAATCCCACACAGAGAAAAATCTTTTTATTTGAAAAAAAACACACACAAAATTCGGACTCCATCTTTATTATAAAAAGATCCGACGTAGTCTACAACGAATGTCCCACGACGCTCGATCACCTCCGACGTAGTCCACAACGAAGGTCCCACGACGCACGATCGCCATGCAGGCAGATTGGACTGCAAAGTAGCGATCTGACAGCCTGGGTGCAGTGATCCACTGTGTGGATCACTGCACTGGGGCTGTGAGATCGCTTTCTGCAGCTTGATCCATATGCAGGAGGATCGGACTGCAGAGCAGCGATGTGGCAGCCCGGGTGCAGCGCCAGAGCTGCGAGATTGCTTTCTGCAGCTCGATCCACATGCTGGCTTGTCGGACTGCAGAGCAGCGATCTGGCAGCCCGGGTACAGTGCCGAGGCTGCGAGATCGCTTTCTGCAGCTCGATCCGCATGCAGGCGGATCGGACTGCAGAGCAGCGATCTGGCAGCCCTGGTGCAGCGCCGGGGCTGCGAGATCGCTTTCTGCAGCTCGATCTGCATGCAGGCGGATCGGACCACAGAGCAGCGATCTGGCAGCCCGGGTGCAGCACCGGGGCTGCGAGATCGCTTTCTGCAGCTCAATCCCCATGCAGGGGGATCGGACTGCAGAGCAGCAATCTGGCAGCCTCAGCGCAGTGATCCACTATGTGGAGCACTGTCAGATCCCTTGACTGCAGTCAACACCCCCTGCAGGTGGATCAGGCTGCAGTAAAGGCATCCCACAGGCAGGGGGATTCACCAGAGGAGGACCCGGACCGGAAGAAGACCAGAAGGGGCTGGAGGTGACAGGAGGCGGCAGCAGGTGGGCACTGGAGGCGGCAGCAGGTGATCTGCTCCGGCGGTGGGCGGTGGTGGGCGGTGGGGGCACAGTGGGAGGTGATCCCTGGAGCAGTGATCACCTAGAGGAGGTGATCACCACTCTGGCGGCAGGCGGCGGGGGCACAGTCAGTGGGAGGTGATCCCTGGAGCGGTGATCACCTGGAGGAGGTGATCACCGCTCCGGCGGCGGGAGCACAGGGGGAGGTGATCCCCAAGGAAGAAAGGATCACTGCTCCGGTAGGAGGAGGCGACAGGGGGAGGTGATCATCGGCAGTCAGGGGGGGCAGGAGACAGTGGGGATAGGTTAGATCAGCAGGAGGGGGGGTTTACAGGAGGAGACAGGCAAGGGAGCAGGAGGAGCGAGGCCAAGGGGAGACCGCAGTCAGTACGGTTTCATTTTCAACTGCCAATCACCGCGGCTGTAGCCTGGGGGGGCAAAGCGACCCCACCCTGGGGTGTGCTGCAAATCTCCATGTACCTGCAGTTCAAGTGACAGGTCAGTGAGACCCTCACTTGAGCTGCAGGAGTGCGTTCCTCAGATGTCTCTTATATGAGACATCGGTTGGGAACGCACTGGTTTTCATGTCTCGGTCGGGAAGGGGTTAAAATCAAAGAGAGGCAAAATCAAGGGCCTAGAAAACACCTTCAAAGGGGCCCAAAAGCTGCCAAACACAGCGCAAACCATTTTACAGTAAAGCCCCCCCTGTGTTGGCACAGACATTATCTTTCTGCACTACTACTTAGCAATCTGTAGCGCCGCTATCACCATGCTTACGGCCCCACTCATGAACCTCAGACATGCTAACTACGTCCGTGAGCCTGTCTCAGGTTACACAGCGGGTATCATGCAGCAGGGAATCCCACAGTGTGATCTGGGATAACCTCAGTGAAGTCAGTGCTCCCCACATTCACTCTCCTATGTAAGCTGCGATATCGCCCGAGATGTAGCAAATATATCTTGCCGGTATCGTGAGAGAGTGCGTTTGAGGAGCAATGACGTCAGGGAGTGTAGCAGAGTTCAAACTTGCATTATAGCCCCTGTGTGACCCCTCGAATCTGAACTGCAATAATGTTTGTGATGCTACTGCTTGTCATACTCTCACCAGTGCCTGCTTACCTGCTTTCACAGCATATGGAGGATTTCCTTCTGTGAATAAGACCACACTATATTGTTGTAAGACCCCATGCCCATGGTACGTTGTTTGATGCTTCTTTTTAAGCAGAATTTGAGAATATGAATCAACATATGTGTGGCGCCCCTGCGACCAGGGTGGCCACAGGTAGGAACTGCAGCCAGGCAGGAAGGTAGACAGTTTGTATATCAAACACCCCCAAAACACACAACCACTGACATAAGACCCAACCCGGAGCCTGGGACTCTAGGCAGGCAAGGGGTAGTAGGGCCAGTTATAAGTGGGTGAGGTGTAGTCATGGAAATAAACCAGTATATAAGGGAGAAACAGGAAGTAGTTAGCCAATTGGCCGGAGTAGGCTGAGAGGAACAGACCAAGAGGAGTAGGCAAGTGCTGACAGAGTGACCAGTGAAGACAGGAACAACAGAAACCGGACCGATGCCATTGGGTCGGAGGAAGATGGTAGACTGAAAAATTACTGACAGGAAAGACTCTCCTGACGTACCCGGGAAGCTACAAGGGTAGGAAAGAGCCCGGTGATCCTTTGCAAGACAGGGACACCCAAGGCTACGCTGGAACCAGAGTGTCGGCTCTGAGGGGGACTGAAGTCTCATACCGGCTCCCCAGACAAACTGACGGGGAACACAGATTTCAGATCCGTATTCCCATTACAGGGTTGGGGGCATAGCAGTGATCTGATCGCTGGCGACATTGAAGGCTGCCTAGATACCTGCTGTGTACCTTGGACACCAGCCAGTGAGCGGAGAAAGCTGGTAACCAAGGTATACATCAGGTATCTAGGCAGCGCGCGCTGCCTAGAGACCCACAGTTTGCCCTGGATACCAGCCCCCAGCACTTGCTGAGAGGCACTTCGAGCTGGCTGATCGCACGTCTCCCGGTGTCACGCAGCACTGCTGCATGTCCACCAGGCGACCATCCCCAGGTTTTCGGTCCAGTCTGAAAACCTAGCGACCATCAACGAGTGATTTATCGCTGGTTGATGCACTCTGTCACACGCATATTGCTGCAACGTCACGTGCAGCAGCGATATTGACAGCGATATTGACGCGTGTGACGGCCCCTTAACTATCAGACCTTAAGACCTTCTTGTCTTGATACCAGACCCTATCTGCTTTGTTACCAGGAAGTTGCTCCCTGTATGCTGATGTAACTCCTCCCATCCTGAGCTAATCCCCACTCTTTACCCTACTTTACCAAATAAATGTAATTTACCATATACCTAAAACCACATTTTAAAACAGAGCATTGCAGAGCATCATATTTTGTACGTGGGGGTGTGGGCAGCACTTCCACTTCCTTACAATTAATCCTCACCGGACACTCTGCAAAACCCAACATGGAGCACAACAGAAGGCAGCTGAAGAAAGCGAAGGCTGGGATACCAGGGACAGGTGTGTAACACTTAAAATAAAATTATTCCAAGGAATATGAAGAAGCTTGTTTCAGACTTTACAATGACACTTGGAGGCTATAAGTTACACTACAGAAGCGGCACAAGCAAAATATATATTTCATAGTTTGCTTGACTTTCCATGAACAATGACATTTACCCAGTAAAACAAAATAATAACTTGTAGAAAAAGTTGTGAAATATTTTCTAAGCTTCGGATCTATAGATGATGAATTGCTGTACTCCAACGAACATTTCCAGTGATACATAATAATAAATAAAAGCAGCGGATATCAATCACAGTAGAAACGAGTGCACATGATCATGGTGATTTGGTGTAAAATATAGACTAGTGTATAATAAAAGTCTAGGAAATACAGTGTGTTAACAGTAAAGGACATAGCAATGTAAACTTTTTCCATCTAAGAAAGTCTAGATCTACTTTTCCTATGTTCTGTTGTTGATTAACTATAAATGGTATAAAGTGTGACTTCTGGAAAAAGCTGAACAGGGATGATTGTTCATCTAGTATTTTCCATTTTTTTGCCTTGATGCATCCCTGGAATTTTTTTTTTTTCAAATGTGACCTTGAGGATCCCCTAACATTTGCCTGTGCCTTTCACCATTTGCCTGTGACCTGACTACTCTTTTGCCTGCTCCCTGTAAGCTGTTTTGTCTTTCTGGTTTTCCTGACTCCGGCTAGTGAATTGGATTTTATCTCTGACTACCCCTTGTTGTACTGGGCCATTTCCTGGACCTGACCTCGGATCATTTGACCACCGTTTACTTATCCATTAAGTAGTATGTAGTGATGGGCGAGTCCTAAATTACTCGGAATCGCTTGACTCTAGCGAGTCCGAACCCGGAACTCGCTACTCGTTGCGAGTCTAGCGAGTCCAATGTTAATGAATGGGGAAGCGAGTAATAGCGAGTAGTGTGCGATTTACAAATCGCAGATGTGTCTCGGAAGCTTCAGCCCGAAGCAATCCTAGTTTTGTCAGAGACTCTGACAAAACTGGGATTGGCATTGACTTGCATTGGACTCGTTTACTGTGCAAGTAATCGCTGGGAAACTCGCACAGTAAGGAGTCAGGCTGTCTGCTCTGCACAGGCTGCCGCAGCTCCAGGGTCCTAGAGCCCGCCTGCTCTTCCTGTGTGTAGCAGAGCTGAGATTGTTCTCAGTCTGCTCATCCCTGTGCATAGACATCTATATCTATGCACAGGGATGTAGCAGAGAGGACATCACGTTTTGGACTACGTCGGACGGAAAAGGATTTTTTTAATTAAACATGGAGTCCCTAATGGCTTTTTTTTTTTTTTTCTAATAAAAAAATTTCTCTGTGTTGTGTTTTTTTTTAAAACAATTTAATAGAAATTCATGGCGGTCATGTCTAATATTGGCGTGACCGCCATAAATTTCGGGCTTAGGGCCAGCTGATAATACAAAGCTGGCCCTAACCTCTTCATTACCCAGCGTGCCACCGCCACCAGGGCCGCTGGAAGAGCGGGGTTCAGCGCCAGAAGAAGGCGCTTCAATGAAAGCGCCACCTTCTGGGGCGGCTGCGGGCTGCAATTTGCAGCGGGGGGTGCCCAGAAAGCTTGGGCCTCCCTGCGCTGCGGATTCCAGCCCCCAGCTGCTTAGCGGTACCTGGCTAGACATAGAAATTGCGCGGAGCCCCACGCATTTTTTTTTTATTATTTCATGAAATTCATGAAATAATAAAAAAAAGGGCTCCCCTATATTCTTGTGTCTGGCCAAGTGCAAATAGGCACCTGGGGGTTGGGGGCAGCCCGTCGCTGCCTGCTGGATCCGGCTGGTTCCAGAAATACGGCGAAGACCATGTAATTTTTTTTCTGAAAAATCAATAAAACAATCCTAAAAAAGGGACTGCATCTTTATTAACCCCTCGCCCATGGTCCAGGGGTTAATAAAGATGCAGTCCCTTTTATTTACATTGTTTTATGGATTTGTCAGAAAAAAATTTCACGTGGGCTTCGCCGTATTTCTGGAACCAGCCGGATCCAGCAGGCAGCCCAATTTAAAAGTTCAACACAGTCAATGGCAGCCCAATTTAAAAGTTCAACACAGTCAATACAGGGCACACAGTACCGTATTTCTGGAACCAGCCGCATCCAGCAGGCAGCGACGGGCTGCCCCCAACCCCCAGGTGCCTATTTGTACCTGGCCAGACACAAGAATATAGGGGAGCCCTTTATTTTAATTATTTCATGAATTTCATGAAATAATAAAAAAAAAATGCGTGGGGCTCCGCGCAATTTCTATGTCTAGCCAGGTACAGCTAAGCAGCTGGGGGCTGGAATCCGCAGCGCAGGGATGCCCAAGCTTTCTGGGCACCCCCTGCTGCAAATTGCAGCCCGCAGCCGCCCCAGAAAATGGCGCGTTCATTGAAGCGCCATCCTCTGGCGCTGAACCCCGCTCTTCCAGCGGCCCTGGTGGCGGTGGCATGCTGGGTAATAAAGGGGTTAATACCAGCTTTGTTATACAAGCTGATATTAAGCCCGAGATTCTTAATGTCAGGCCACGTTTGACCCGGCCACTAAGAATCTCCAATAAAGGGTTAAAAAAACAACAACATAGAGAAAAAATTTTATTAGAAATAAAAAAAAAAAAGCCATTAGGGACTCCATCTTTAATTAAAAAAATCCTCTTCTGTCCGACGTAGTCCAAAATGCGATGTCCTCTCTGCTACATCCCCTGTGCATAGATATAGATGTCTATGCACAGGGATGAGCAGACTGAGAACAATCGCAGCTCTGCTACATTATCTGTGTGGGCAGGCGGGCTCTAGGAACCTGGAGCTGCGGCAGCCTGTACAGAGAAGACAGCTGGACTCAGCTCGCAAAGTAACAGCAGTTACTTTGCGAGTTTCCCTGTGATTACTTGCACAGTAATCAGACCAATATAAGTCAATGGCAATCCTAGTTTTGTCAGAGCCTCTGACAAAACTAGGATTGCCATTGATTTGCATTGGACTCGTTGCTGTGCGAGTAATCGCTGGGAAACTCGCAGAGTACCGAGTCCTGCGAGTCCCTTACTACTCGCCGAGTAACGAGTCCTAGCGAGTAGACTCGCCCATCCCTAGTAGTATTATTATTACTGCTACTATCTGTAATCATAGTCTTTTTCTTCCCTTCTGGGACTAGTCATTACTGCAGTTATGCACTTCACACATACATGCGCATGTCAATAAATTAGAATATCATCAAAAAGTTAATTTATTTCAGTAATTCAATACATAAAGTGAAACACATATATAGGATCCTTACAAGCAGCGTGATCTATTTCAAGTTTATTTATGTTAATGTTGATGATTATGACTTAAAGGGATCCTGTCACCCCCAAAACACCTCTAAACCTATTAAAAGCTGTCCCTAGAGCATATTAACACTTTCCCTACACTCCTTTTACCTCCTAAATGCACCTAGTCAAAGTGAATAAAAACGTTTTATAAGTACCTCATTACTGATGATAATGAGTGACTATGCTATTCATATTACTTGGGAAAGGTGTTTTGCGATCCACGCTGCCAGACTGACTCGCATCAAAGAAGACACTTGTAGATGAAGTGTTAGTCAAATCCTTCTTTTATTCACCGACGCGTTTCGGTGCCCACCTGGCACCTTCATCAAGGTTGCCAGGTGGGCACCGAAACGCGTCGGTGAATAAAAGAAGGATTTGACTAACACTTCATCTACAAGTGTCTTTTTTGATGCGAGTCAGTCTGGCAGCGCGGATCGCAAAACACCTTTCCCAAGTAATCTGATGCTTCTCCACGTCTGAGTGGTCGGTGAAGGTCCAGCAGCAGCCATCAGGATATAATTCCTAACACGTCTTCAAACCAGTTGTGGGTGACACAACTGGATCAGGTGAGTGAACCCCTGTTGCTCACTGAGTTTCCAATTTAGTGTCTAGTGATAAGGGCACCATTGCGCCTCTTGTTCCCCCAACCCCCCCTTTTTGTATTTATGCTATTCATAGTCACTCATCCAGACTGCCCCTCTTCTTCATATCACGCCTGAATAGGCGTGATCTACATCCCAGATTCAAATTCGCGCCTCCCTGCACGCTTCCCCGCTGTGCCCTGTGCCGTCCGAGGCTGCAGTGTGGCTGGGTGACGCGATCCGCGTCATTCCCGGCGCCGGGTGACGTATTTACACCCGCGCCGCGCTGTCAGCTTCAAAATGCGCACTGCGCACTGCTCATTTTGAAGCTGACAGCTCGGCGCGCATGCGCAGTGCGCATTTTGAAGCTGACAGCGCGGCGCGGGTGTAAATACGTCACCCGGCGCCGGGAATAACGCGGATCGCGTCACCCAGCCACACTGCAGCCTCGGACGACACAGGGCACAGCGGGGAAGCGTGCAGGGAGGCGCGAATTTGAATCTGGGATGTAGATCACGCCTATTCAGGCGTGATATGAAGAAGAGGGGCAGTCTGGATGAGTGACTATGAATAGCATAGTCACTCATTATCATCAGTAATGAGGTACTTATAAAACGTTTTTATTCACTTTGACTAGGTGCATTTAGGAGGTAAAAGGAGTGTAGGGAAAGTGTTAATATGCTCTAGGGACAGCTTTTAATAGGTTTAGAGGTGTTTTGGGGGTGACAGGATCCCTTTAAAGCCAATGAAAACCCAAAGGTCATTATCTCAGAAAATTAAAGTAGGGAGGATGAAGGGTCTGAGAGATAAAATATGGCCTAAATAGGTATCAGAGGCTTCACCTTGTGTGGTTGTGAGAGTCACAACCACTATAAAAGCAGATCACGGCTGCTGCAGTCCCCAGCATGGTGCGTATAGAGTAGGGAGGGTGAATGGTTAAACCCCGCACTGTTGTATTCCACGAGACATCAAAGGGCGGATATAATATTGATTTATTACTCAACGCATTTCATGGCTCCCTCGCCCAATCCTCAGGACAAATCAATATCATATTTCAGGGCATTTCAGGGAGCTCTGATACACGTTGACTAATAGATCAATATTATAGTCACCCTTTGAGGTCTCGTGGAATACGGCAGAGCGGATTTTAAGCCTTCTTCCTCTCTAATTTTCTGAGATAATGACCTTTGGGTTTTCATTTGCTATAAGGCATAATCATCGACATTTACAGAAATAAACACATGAAATAGATCTCTCTGTGTGTAATGACTCTATATAATATGTGTTTCACTTTATGTATTGAATTACTGAAAAATGTAACCTTCTTATGATATTCTAATTTATTGAGATGCACCTGTAGATATTAAAAATGATGAAAAAAGGACTGCACATTTGAAAACAGAATTACAAATTATTGTAAAGGTCCTCATACACAGATTAATGTCAGCCGAAATCATAGATATTGGTTATATTTGATGACGATCTAATGTGTATGAGTGTCTGCTAATTGTCCTCAACAGATGGTGTTGGGAAACAGAAGGATTTGGCATGTCCAATCTTAGACTGCCAATTATTTTGTTCTCCAAGAGATAGGCCAACCCAGAGGAGTTTGGTAGTGACTCCCATACACAACACAGACAAGCTGGGTCACATTTCTCCGTGTGTGGAAGAGTTCGTAAAGAAAGTTGTCAGCGGAACCATCGGCCAAATTGTCTTTCAGCCAACAGCTACCGCATCTATTGTGTATTGTGAGGCTTTAGTTTAACTTGGAAATTGAAAAATGTCAGGCTTACCTCTTCAGTCTGACACCTAGGCTTACTTCTACTTGCGCAAGACGTGAGTCTTTGGCCTGTTGTTTGGAAACTCAATTCTTCTACAGCAGAAAGCAGACATCTTTGTAGAGTTGGCAAGGCCTTCTTCCTAAACTAAAAGCCAGCAATTAGGATAGTGAGCCCCATGAATATAAAATGAATTTACCATGACCCATTATTATATAATTAATATGCTTTGCACCCCTAAATATGCAAACAAATAGTGATGAACAAGCATCACCATGTCTCAGAGTTTGAGTTCCATTATACTTGGTGCTCGAGTCGCGCCCCAAAAACCTGATGCTCGATTGAGTAATGAGCCGTGGCAAGCATGCTCGCTCATCACTACTAATAAACTGTATTCCCTAAACATGAAATTAATATACTGTGCCCCTTAAATATATTAGTAATATACTGTGCCTCATAAGTATAAAGTTAATGCAAAGTGTATTATGAAGAAAAAATAAATATATTATGCGCATGTAAGGGGGCACGGATAACTGTCTTTCTCCCTTTAAGACTGCGTCATGTCATTTTGTAAAATGTTAAATCATTTGTGTGTGGCCATCTAGTGGCCATGGTAATGACTGCTTCCCGTTCCTTTTTCATAATGGAAATTATTGGTGATATTCCTTAGGGGTGGAGCTGAGCTGATAAATAGGGCTGGCAGTGTAGTAGGGATCAGGAGAACCTCAAGAAAAAGGGGGTAAACTGGAACTGTAATGGAACGTCTGCCCTATTTTATTCAGCTAGACCCTTTGGGCCACCCCGGGATTGAACTTGGGGATAGAGTGCCAAGCCATCTGTGAGTGCATCGGTACTGGTACTCATTGTCTGGACTCCAGACAACGACTCCTTCCTCGGGCGCCAGTTCAGAGGACTCCGGCCTAGACTCAGGTGAATGGTATGCCACGTCATAAGCTGTGAAGGAACGTTTGTCTAGTGGAGGCCCAGTTTGTTCCTTTGAGATGGTTCTCAATGGGTGGGATAGAATTACAGAAAACCACATGAATTCACAGCAGGTTTCATTGAGGCTAAGGTGCCAGAGTCTGGAGGCACCAGAATAAGGGGAGCAACTTGCAGGAAAGCATGATTTTTTTAATACTACTGTTGAGGATAAGGAAATGTGAAATGTTTTTATAAGGTAAAATATCACAATTTTTTCATACATAACTGATAATTAGATATGTCATGTGATCCACCACATTGCCTGATGAGTGATCACCCAAGATGGGGCCTATATCATGTACTGCACCCTGGATCTGGCTTAATCCCAAGGAGGAGGACTCCATGTATCAGAGTTGTCCAGCAGATCCAGCCAATCAAGATACTAACATCCTAGTAGAATGTACTAAAATTCCCCACCCATTAACAATAGAATTCCCCACCCTCTAACGCCTTTTTGCTTTCCTGTAGAAATATATGAGTTTCAATAAATTTCAGTTAGTGTGCTTCCGGGCATGAGCGGTAGTACTTGAAACAGGACCCGTTTCTGTGTCATTTACTCGCGACGTGCACAAATGCCTGATTAATTTGTTTATGGTTGACAGAATTGTGATTGACTTCTGCCCTCAACAGTACCATCTAAGAAATGTTTAAGATAAGTGGCCAAGTTTCATAAGACTGCATAAATGAATCTTCGGTAAGAACTTTAATAGACTGTGTGTGTGCTTTAGCCCTCATCCAAACCTATATGTTGCACTGCGGAGACATCTGGGGAAAACTCAGCGAAGCCAGAGCTGCTCTGCTGCCTCAACGCTACAACATCCTCGACTACCAAGGCACCGTGTGGCTGGTACCTCAACAACCCCTCAATATAAAAAAAGTATGTGTTGTCCCCTTAAATATATGATAAAATTCACTATGCTGTTGAATATTTTGAAAAAAGTACACCAAGGTCTAGGTACTACTGCAACCTCTGCACCCCCTATAGCTAATGGTGCACATTAAAACGCTTTTACAGGGATTGTCCAGTGAAAATAAGTTATCACCTATCCTATCAATAGGTGATAATGTATTGATTGCTGGCTGGGACTCGTTCAGATCAGACAAGGCACATTTCTCCTCTTTAGAATGAAGCAGCACAGCACAGATCCATTCATTCCTTATGGGGATGTCGAGTGCTGCATTTGTTTTTTCCAGCAGCTCCATAAGACATACATGGAATGACAGTTATGAGTCCAATCTGCTGCTCCACTCTATAACAGGGATAACAATTCCCAATTCTACCAATCAGTGTAGGTCCTGGCGGTCCAACCACCACTGATTGGTATACAATATTATCACCTATCGTTGTAACTAATAAGAAAGTGATGAAATAGACAAAGCCCTAAACAAACCTTTACAAGTCTAAGGACATTTTTGGATGTGACTTAGAAATAAGTCTCAAAAACAGTAAAAAGAAATTGAAAAATGAACCCACACTCTCAACATGTTCCACAATCCTCTTTCTTTCTTCTTGGTAATTTGTGTTTTTCTAATTTAAAGTTTCCGTGTTGCCAGAAAACAGCGAATACAAAACATAAAATTGGAGACCTGTAAGAGCCTTTATGAAATGTATTCCCGGCTGCATAGTCTACGGTTGATAGTTACTTCATTTTTAATTTAGTTTTCCAATTTCACTACTTTTTCTCTCTCTTTCTCTAAAACATATTACAATGACTTCTTAAAGGAATCTTGAAGTCAGCAAGTACAATATTTGATATGTTGACTTAGAATGAACAGAATGCAGAGAGTCCGGTAGCACACTTGTACTCCAAACTATCCTAAACGTGGCTGCCTGGCTAAAACACCTGTCTCTCCCCTATTCCCTGGCTTCTCCTCTCTGTCAAGTCCTTTACTGGCTTCCCATTTCCTAAGCTTCCAGTTCAAAACACTAACCATGACATACAAACTCAAGTGCAACCTGCCACCTCCATACACCTGTGACATAGTGTCCTGGTACTTACCTACACACAACCTCCGGTCCTTCCAAGATCGCCTTCTCTACTCCCTTCTTAGCTTTTCTTCTCACAACCACATACAATATTTCTCCTGTACATCCCCCATACTCTGGAACTCTTTGCTCCAACACATCAGACTTTCGACTACCATGCAAACCTTCAAAAGGAACCTGAAGATCCACCTTTTCTGACAAGTCTACCACCTGCAGTGAACCTCAGTCCACTAAACCATCACACAACCAGTTATACCCTCTCCTAGTGTATCCTTACCCATCCCTTGTAAACTTTGAGCCTTCGCGGGTAATGCCCTCTCTCCTCACCTACTGTATCCTCACCCATCTCTTGTATACTGTGAGCTCCCTCGGGCAGGGTCCTCTCTCCTTACCTACTGTATTCTCACCCATCTCTTTTAGACTGTGAGCCCTCACAGGCTAGGTCCTCTCTTTCCACCTACTGTATCCTCACCCATCCATTGTAGACTGTGAGCCCCTTGGGTAGGGTTCTCTCTTCTCACCTACTGTATCCTCACCCATCCCTTGTAGACTGTGATCCCTCATGGGCAGGGTCCACTACTCTGTACCTTTCTGTGCCTTGTGTTGTTGATAATAATTGTACTTGTCTTTGTATGCCCCTTTTCACATGAAAAGCGCCATGGAATAAATGGCGGTATAATAATAAATAATTATAATAATCTAGTGGTTCTTTCTTCACAGATTTTTACCCAACTCCAAAGCTGATGGACCAATTTCTATTATTATCATCTATGGTGGTCCAGTTGCTACTCCAGTGAACCTCCACAATATATATATATATCCTAAAAATTCATCCTTGCACTATTTGACAAAGAGAAGGAGGTTTTTGTAGGAAGCAATCTCTTTAATACCCCTGGTAGAGGATCCTGTCTGAGAGAGCTTACAGTCTACAAGGAATGGGTGAGAATACAGTAGGTGAGGAAAGAGGACCCTGCCCGCGAGAGTTCACAGTCTACAAGGGATAAGTCGGACTATAGTGGGTGAGGAGAGAGGACCCTGCCCGCAAGGGCTCACAGTCTACAGGTCATGAGTGAGAATATAGTAGGTGAGGAGAGAGGACTCTGCCATGAGGGCTCACAGTCAACAAAAGATGGGTGAGGATACAGTAGGTAAGGAGAGAGGACCCTGCCCGTGGGGGCTCACAGTCTACAAGGGATGAGTTATTATTATTTTATTATTATTAAATATTTATATAGCTCCATTAGGTTCCATGGCGCTTTACATGTATGAGGGCAGACGAGGAGAAGAACATAAAATGACGACACTTGAATCATATAGGTACAGTAGGGCAGAGGACCCTGTCCACGAGGGCTCACAATCTATAGGGGGTGGGTGGGGAGACAGTAGGAAGGGAAGAGGTGAGGGTGAGGTGGTGCAGCAGATTAGGTCTTAGTGTGGGTTGTAGGCTTGAAGGAAGAGGTGGGTCTTCAGATTTTTCTTGAAGGTTTCCAGGGTAGATGAGTGTCTGATGTGGTGGGGAAAGAGTTCCAAAGTATGGTGGACGCACGAGAGAAGTCTTGTATGTGGTTGTGTGAGGAGGTAATGCGAGGGGAGAAGAGAAGGAGCTCTTGAGATGAGCGCAGATTGCGTGAGGGTAGGCATTGGGGTATTGGGAGATTAGGTCATGTATGGGGGGGGACAGGTTGTGTATGGCCTTGTAAGTGGGGAGCCAGTGAAGGGCTCGGCAGAGGGGGGAGACAGGGGAGTAGCAGGGAGACAGGTGGATGAGTCGGGCAGCAGAATTGAGGATGGTTCGGAGAGGTGCGAGGGTGGTAGTGGGAACGCCGGTGTGCACGAGGTTGCAGTAGTCGAGGTGGGAGATGATGAGAACATGGACGAGTGTTTTAGCAGTGTCTGGGTCAAGGAAAGATTCAGATTCGGATTCGGGTAATGTTTTTGAGCTGGAGTAGACAGACAGTGGCAAGGGCTTGGATGTGGGGCTTAAAGGAGAGGGAATACTCGAGGATTACCCTGAGGCACTTGGCGTGGGGGATGGGCGAGAGTGTACAGTCATTGACAGTTATGCATAGGTCCGGAGGGGGGAAGAGCGACTGGGGGGAAGACGATTAACTCAGTTTTCTCCATGTTGAACTTGAGGAAGCGGGTGGAGAAGAAGGATGAGATGGCAGAGAGGCATTGCGGAATTTTGAATAGTAGTGAGGAGATGTCAGGGCCGGACAGGTAGAGCTGGGTGTCGTCGGCGTAGAGGTGGTAGTGGAGGCCGTGGGACTCAATGAGTTGGCCTAGGCCGAGGGTGTAAATGGAGAAGAGTAGTGGCCCCAAGACTGAGCCTTGGGGAACTCCAACAGATAGGAAGTAGGGCGAGGACGAGGTGTGGGAGTGGGTGACACTCCAAGTCCGGTCCATTAGGTAGGTGGAGATCCAGGAGAGAGCTAGGTCAGTGATGCCAAGAGATTCTAAAATTTGAAGTAGGAGGGAGTGGTCGACTGTGTTGAAGGCAGCAACAAGGTCAAGAAGGAGGAGGACGGAGTAGTGTCAATTGCTCTTGGCGGTCAGTACGTCGTTGGTGACTTTGGCTAGGGCTGTTTTGGTGGAATGGTGGGATCGGAAACCGGATTGAAGACAGTCAAAGAGGGAGCAGGAAGAGAGGTGGGAGTGCAGTTCAGAATAGATGTGTTGTTCAAGTATTTTTGAGGCAAAGGGGAGGAGAGATATAGGGCGATAGCTGGAGACTGTTGCAGGGTCGAGATAGGGTTTTTTGAGGATGGGTGTGATTAGGGTGTGTTTTAAGGGTGAGGGGAAGACGCCGAAATTGAGTGATATGTTGAAGAGATGGGTTAGGGCAGGGATGAGGACTGTGGTGAGGTTAGGGATGAGGTGGGAGGGGAGTGGGTCGAGGGCACACATGGTGAGGTGTGATCATGATAGAAGGGAGGAGAGGTGGACTTAAGTCATAGGGGAGAAACTACATTTGGGAGAGGGGGTTTGGGCGAAGGAGGGGGGGAGAGGGGATTGTGGATCGAAGCTTTGTCTGATTTTGTTGATCTTCTCTTTAAAAAAAGTGGCAAAGACATCGGCGGAGATGAGGGGAGAGGAAGGGGGTGCAGGGGGGTGGAGTAATGAGTTGAAAGTTTTGAGAAGTTGCTTGAGGTTGCAGGACAAGGCGGTTATTAGGGAAGAGAAGTAGTCTTGTTTTGTAGCGGTTTTGCATCTTGAAGATGATGAGGGACTGGTTGTACAAGGTGAAGTGCTCTGCGGTGTGGGACTTCTTCCATCTCCCCTCAGCCGCCCTTCACATCTGTCGAAGTATTTTGTGAGAGTGGTGAGCAAGGGTTGTCTATGTGTGCGGGTTGTGTTGTATGAGAGGGGGGCAGCCTGGTCAAGGTCAGTGGTTAGAGTGGTGTTGTAGAGGGCAGCGAATGCGTCAGTGTCTTGAGAAGAAGCCAAGTCTGAGAGAGGGAGGAGGGACTCAGAGAGAGAATGGAAGTTAATGAGTTTAAGATTTCTTCTGGGTTGGTGGAGTTTCCGGAGAGGAAGGAGCATGGTTGGGAGGGGAGAGGGAGGAGAAAGTCAGCAGGTTGTGGTCAGAAAGGCGGGTGAAGACGAGGTCTAGTGCGTGGCCATCGTTGTATGTGGCAGAGGGGGTCCATTAGGAAAGGCCGAAGGAGGAGGTTAGAGATAGGAGTCTAGAGGCAGCGGTGTGGGGGGTGTCAATGGGGATGTTAAAGTCACCCATGATGATGGTGGGGATGTCAGAGGAGAGGAGGTGGAGAAGCCAGGTTGTGAAGTGGTTGAAGAAGATGGAGGAAGATCCTGGGGGGCGGTAGACGACCGCCAGTTGGAGGTTACAGTGGGAGAAGATACGCACGGAGTGCACCTCAAAGGAGGGGAGGGGGCAGAGGGGGGGGTGAGTGAGAATATAGTAGGTGAGGAGAGAGGACTCTGCCATGAGGGCTCACAGTCTACAAGGGATGGGTGAGAATCCAGTACGTGGGGAGAGAGAACTCTGCTTTTGAGGGCTCACAGTCTACTCAAACATTGTAGGGCTGGTCATGCGGCGGTTTAGTGGACTGAGGGTAGCTGCAGGTTTTAGGCTTGTCGGAGGAGGTGGGTCTTCAGGTACCTTTTGAAGGTTTCCAGGGTAGATACTTAAGTAAGAAAAGAAGCCTTGAATTTCCATGTATGAACAACAAGTAGGCTAGATCACAAAGCACTGGTGGTATGTGTGGGTCATAGTGACATTAGTAATCATTTGTCAAACCAACATGGTTCAATATTTGGGCCTAAAAAAATGTTGTAGCTACTACAAGTAGGGTTAGCAGGTTGAGCATACTCGCATAAAGAGGTCACAAATCGCTAGTTATATATGTCATTAATGTTAATAAAATCATAATGCAATGTTTTAATCTATTTTTTTTTAATCTAATTCTGAACTTGATAAAGAATATTAAAAAGCAAAACATAATAACCAAAGTCCTACCGAATATTCCGTTTTCAGTAGGAAATGTAGGGTGGCTCATGCAGCTTAGAGACTTGATGTAATCAATTTTCATCACATCTCTTCTGTGGCTTTAGTATTAGCGTCTGACATTGAATCAATATATGAACATTTTTTAATAACTCTTAAATTAAATTTAGAACATTGCTCCCATAGGAATCCTAAATTTGTAGACATGTTGAGTTATGAGGCCTTGAAGACGTGTATTCAGGCACATCCTTAGCAAGGTGATATCCTAACTTAATCCTAACTTATAATATATCTCCATATGGATAACTAATGAAGAAACTTTAAAATGGTGACTCAAAATTTTTCTTTAAAGGGGTTTGTTACATGAACTAAATAGATTTTAATCAATACATCTTGGAATAGTAATGTTTGATGATTAGATGTAACCTTATAAATGAGCATGGGAGGAAGAAAAGAAAGTATAAAAGCCCGACATCTTAGGAAGATGTAAAAGCCCTGGTAATGGGGGCTATCCCGTTCCCTGCTATCCACCCCCACACAGTGTCCACAGCCGATAGAATGACCACAGGAGACAACAGGTCTTTGGTATAACAGCGGCTTTACTTCAGCAGGACGGGGAGATATAACTTGGAGTAAATAATAAACGATCTCTCGTGGATTGTTCACGGCAAATACACTTTACGATTGGATGCTGAGATGGATTTGGGGTCTGGAGCTTTAAGAGCACAGGTCAGAGTCTTTTGATAGATTGTAGAAGAAGGTAGATGCGGTAATGAAATGTACAAACCTGTACTTTGGGATTAGCTCACCACAGTTAGTTGCGGCACGGGCAAAAATACTTTTAGATGAATGCAGGAAGTTGCGGTGGATCCTGCCAGAAAGACTTTAGCATGATGTCTGTACAGATTAGAGAGGGATCCGAGGCTCTTTGGCCTGCAGGAAATCTTGTAGTAGAAATAGCCTCCCCATGTGTTCTCTTCTCTCTGGAGGCCTGGCAAGGATTGAAAGGATTTCCAATCAGGCCAGACAAGCCTTGACGCAGCTCCGCCTATTGACCATGTGACTGGGAACTGGCCAATAGGACACCAAATTCACATCTCAGTTCCGTAAAAAATGAAATAATTACAAGTACCATTAAATGGTGCTAGGATAATGCAAATGAGATTTACTTTACTACAAACCATTGTAATAAGGGATCTCGGATAATTGGATATTTTTCTTAAATCTCACTTACCGTATATACTCGTGTATAAGCCGAGTTTTTCAGCACAAAAAATGTGCTGAAAAGTCCCCCCTCGGCTTATACACGAGTCATATACGTGGTATATGTGGTATACAGCCCCCCCCCCCGTGGTATACAGGGTCCCCCCTTGCTTGTGGCAGACCTGTAAAAGAAGATATCATTATACTTATCGTGTCACCGCGCTATTCCGGGTCTTCATGCTTCCTTCTCCGGCGCACAGGAAATTACGTCATTGTCTGTACGCCGGAGAAGGAAGCTTGAAGACCCGGAGGAGCGCGGTGACGGTGACAGAGCGGCGGCGGCGACACGATAAGTATAATGATATCTTCTTTTACAGGTCTGCCACAAGCAAGGGGGGCCTTGCATACCACGGGGGAGGGGGGGGGCTGTATATCACTGGGTACCATTGTATACAGCTGGGGCTGCTGTATACACAGCTGGGGCCCTATATACCACAGGGGCTGCTGTATACTACCACTGGGGCTGCTGTATATACCTCTGGGGCTGCTGGGGCTGCTGTATACTACCACTGGGGCTGCTGGGGCTGCTGTATACTACCACTGGGGCTGCTGTATATACCTCTGGGGCTGCTGGGGCTGCTGTATACTACCACTGGGACTGCTGGGGCTGCTGTATACTACCACTGGGGCTGCTGTATATACCTCTGGGGCTGCTGGGGCTGCTGTATACTACCACTGGGGCTGCTGGGGCTGCTGTATACTACTACTGGGGCTGCTGTATATACCTCTGGGGCTGCTGTATACTACCACTGGGGCTTCTGTATACTACCACTAGGGCTGCTGTATACTACTGCTGGGGCTGCTGTATACTACCACTGGGGCTGCTGTATATACCTCTGGGGCTGCTGTATTCTACCACTGGGGCTGCTGTATACTACCACTGGGGCTGCTGTATATACCTATGGGGCTGCTGTATACTACCACTGGGGCTGCTGCTGTATATACCACTGTATATACCACTGGGGAGGCTGCTGTAACACTGCTGGGGCCTGTATATACCACTGGGGAGGCTGCTGTATACCACACTGCTGGGGGCTGTATACCTGTGCTGGGGTCCACCCTCGGCTTATACACGAGTCAATGGGTTTTCCCAGATTTTGGGGGCAAAAGTAGGGGGGTCGGCTTATACACGGGTCGGCTTATACACGAGTATATACGGTATATTCATGGGAACGGATTCAAGAAGTGAGCTCTAGTGTACAGAAACTAGTCACGGTCCAGGGATACTTAAAGGGACAGATATTATCTGGACCAGGTCACTACAAAGCCATCTGATTCTCTCTGAGAGCCAGTGAGTAACGATCACAGTTACAGGGGTCGCGGCTGCAATGGGGTCCAGACCTGTAAGGGGTGCGCGCCTCCAGCAACCGCCTGTGCCCGCCGATCGCAGCTCCTGCTTCACATGGATTGTGCGTCCCTGAGGACACACATCCATGTGACAGCGCGGCAGCATAGGCCACTATAGGACCCGTGTGTCAGGGAGAGGAGGGGTGGGAAGCCTCCTACTTCTCACTGCTGCTCCCGCCGCTCGCTTTCTCTGATCTGACCTGCTGGCTTCCTGGCCTGCATTCCACTGTGGGATGCATTATAATACATAGAGCACTATGGGGGTACATTGTAATATAGGGAGAAATATGGGGATGAATTATAAGGAGGAGAACCATATAAACCAGGATGGGGGACATATATACCATGATAAATGTCATATTCCATGAGGAGCACCATATGTAACATGAGGGACATTAATACATAATTACAGGGGAGAGGGGTCAATTTGTGAGTCTTTAGAGGATTTAGAACGTTACATGAGGTCCATTCATCTGACCAACGTGTGCGCGCGAGGGGGTTGCCCAGGTCTAAATTTTGCAACGGGGCCCACCAGACTCTGGTTACACCACTGCCGAGAGGTAAAACATTTCCCTGCCTGTTTTAAACATGTTTAACTTCACATAAAGAATCAGTGCCAATCCCATCCCGTCCTGTATGTATTCTCACTTTTGCTTCCTCTGATGTCGGGGAGTTGCGGTATGTTCAAACTATGTCCCTAGGTCCTTCTACTTCAGTTCCTTTGCTGAGTCAACTTTGCTACATCACTGTGGCATCTCTGTCAATGTTGTTCCAACTAGCTTGCCTTTCTGCTCCAGTGCCACTTGTCTTTGCTTATTAGAACTTCTCATCTGGAACTTGACGATTCCTCTCTCTAGGTGAGATCACTCACACTTTATATGCAGAGATATATGTACATCTCAATGAATTAGAATATCATCAAAAAGTTAATTTATTTCAGTAATTCAATACATAAAGTGAAACACATATACAGTGGGTACGGAAAGTATTCAGACCACTTTACATATTTTCACAATTTGTTTCATTGCAGCTATTTGGTAAATTTAAAAAAGTTCATTTTTTTCTCGTTAATGTACACTCTGCACCCCATCTTGACTAAAAAAACAGAAATGTAGAAATTTTTGCAAATTTATTAAAAAAGAAAAACTGAAATATCACATGGTCATAAGTATTCAGACCCTTTGCTCAGACACTCATATTTAAGTCACATGCTGTCCATTTCCTTGTGATCCTCCTTGAGATGGTTCTACTCTTTCATTGGAGTCCAGCTGTGTTTAATTGAACTAATAGGAGTTGATTTGGAAAGGCACACACCTCTCTATATAAGATCTCACAGTTCACGGTGCATGTCAGACCAAATGAGAATCATGAGATCAAAGGAACTGCCCAAGAGCTCAGAGATAGATTTGGGGCAAGGCACAGATCTGGCCAAGGTTACAAAAGAATTTCTGCAGTACTCAAGGTTCCTAAGAGCACAGTGGCCTCCATAATCCTTAAATAGACGATGTTTAGGACCACCAGAAGTCTTCCTAGACCTGACCGTCCAGCCAATCTGAGCAATTGTGGGAGAAGAGCCTTGATGAGACAGGTATAGAAGAACCTCAAGATCACTGTGGCTGAGCTCTAGAGATGCAGTAGGAAGATGGGAGAAAGTTCCACAAAGTCAATTATTACTGCAGCCCTTCACCAGTCAGGCCTTTATGGCAGAATGGCCCGACAGAAACCTCTCCTCAGTGCAAGACATAAAAGCCTGCATAGAGTTTGCTAAAAAAAACACATGAAAGAGACAAAGATAGAACTTTTTGGTGATAATTCTAAGCAGTATGTGTGGAGAAAACCAGGCACTGCTCATCACCTGCCCAATACAATCCCTACAGTGAAGCATGGTGGTGGCAGCATCATGCTATGGGGGTGTTTTTCAGCTGCAGGGACAGGACGACTGGTTGCAGTTGAAGGAAACATGAATGCGGCCAAGTACAGAGATATCCTGGAGGGAAACCTCTTCCAGAGTTCTCAGGACCTCAGACGTGGCCAAAGTTTCACCTTCCAACAAGACAATGACCCTAAGAACAAAACTAAAATAACAAAGGAGCGGCTTCACTACAACTCTGTGACCATTCCTGACTGCCCCAGCCAGGGCCCTGACCTAAACCCAATTGAGCATCTCTGGAGAGACCTGAAAATGGCTCCACCAACGTTCACCATCGAATCTGACGGAACTGGAGAGGATCTGCAAGAAGAATGGCCGACGATCCCCAAATCCAGGGGGAAAACTGCATCATTCCCAAGAAGACTCATGGCTGTACTATCTCAAAAGGTGCAAATACTCAATACTGAGCAAAGAGGCAGAATTAGTGATGGGCGAATCCTAAATTACTCGGAATCGCTTGACTCTAGCGAGTCCGAGCCCGGGAGTCGCTACTCGTTGCGAGTCTAGTGAGTTCAATGTTAATGAATGGGGAAGCGAGTAATAGCGAGTAGTGTGCGATTTACAAATCACAGATGTGTCTCGGAAGCTTCAGCCTGAAGCAATCCTAGTTTTGCCATTTATTTGCATTGGACTCGTTTACTTTGCAAGTAATCGCTGGGAAACTCGCACAGATAAGAGTCCTGTCTGCTCTGTGTGCTGGCTGCCCCGGCTCCAGGGTCCTAGAGCCCGCCTGCTGCCTGATGTAGCAGAGCTGAGATTGTTCTCAGTCTGCTCACTCCCTGTGCATAGACATCTATATCTATGCACAGGGATGAGCAGAGAGGACATCGCGTTTTGGACTGCGTCGGACGGAAGAGGATTTTTTTAATTAAAGATGGAGTCCCTAATGGCTTTTTTTTTAATTTCAAATAAAAATGTTCTCTGTGTTGTGTTTTTTTTTAAAACAATTTAATAGAAATTCATGGCGGTCAAGTGTAATATTGGCGTGACCGCCATAAATTTCGGGCTTAGGGCCAGCTGATAATACAAAGCTGGCCCTAACCTCTTTATTAACCAGCGTGCCACCGCCACCAGGGCCGCTGGAAGAGCGGGGTTCAGCGCCAGAGGATGGCGCTTCAATGAACACGCCATCTTCTGGGGCGGCTGCGGGCTGCAGTTTGCAGCGGGGGGTGCCCAGAAAGCTTGGGCATCCCTGCGCTGCGGATTCCAGCCCCCAGCTGCTTAGCTGTACCTGGCTGGACATAGAAATAGTGCGGAGCCCCACGCATTTTTTTAAAATTATTTCATTAAATTCTGAGATTCTGACTCTGACTCTGACTCTGAGACTCTGACTCTGAGACTCTGACTCTGAGACTCTGACTCTGAGACTCTGACTCTGACTCTGAGACTCTGACTCTGAGACTCTGACTCTGAGACTCTGAGTCTGACTCTGAGACTCTGACTCTGACTCTGAGACTCTGACTCTGAGACTCTGACTCTGAGACTCTGAGACTCTGAGTCTGACTCTGAGACTCTGACTCTGAGACTCTGACTCTGAGACTCTGACTCTGAGTCAGACTCTGACTCTGACTCTGAGACTCTGACTCTGAGACTCTGAGACTCTGAGACTCTGACTCTGGGACTCTGACTCTGGGACTCTGACTCTGAGACTCTGATTCTGAGACTCTGACTCTGAGACTCTGAGACTCTGACTCTGAGACTCTGACTCTGAGACTCTGACTCTGAGACTCTGACTCTGAGACTCTGACTCTGAGTCTGACTCTGAGACTCTGACTCTGAGACTCTGAGACTCTGACTCTGAGACTCTGAGACTCTGACTCTGAGACTCTGACTCTGAGACTCTGACTCTGAGACTCTGACTCTGAGACTCTGACTCTGAGACTCTGAGACTCTGACTCTGGGACTCTGACTCTGGGACTCTGACTCTGAGACTCTGACTCTGACTCTGAGACTCTGACTCTGAGACTCTGACTCTGAGACTCTGACTCTGAGGCTCTGACTCTGAGACTCTGACTCTGAGACTCTGAGACTCTGACTCTGACTCTGAGACTCTGACTCTGACTCTGAGACTCTGACTCTGAGACTCTGACTCTGAGACTCTGAGACTCTGAGTCTGACTCTGAGACTCTGACTCTGAGACTCTGACTCTGAGTCAGACTCTGACTCTGACTCTGAGACTCTGACTCTGAGACTCTGACTCTGAGACTCTGACTCTGAGACTCTGACTCTGAGACTCTGACTCTGAGACTCTGACTCTGACTCTGAGACTCTGACTCTGACTCTGAGACTCTGACTCTGAGACTCTGACTCTTACTCTGAGACTTTGACTCTGAGACTCTGACTCTGACTCTGAGACTCTGACACTGAGACTCTGACTCTGACTCTGAGACTCTGACTCTAAGACTCTGACTCTGAGACTCTGAGACTCTGACTCTGACTCTGAGACTCTGACTCTGAGACTCTGACTCTGACTCTGAGACTCTGAGACTCTCACTCTGACTCTGAGACTCTGACTCTGAGACTCTGACTCTGACTCTGAGACTCTGACTCTGACTCTGATACTCTGACTCTGAGACTCTGACTCTTACTCTGAGACTTTGACTCTGAGACTCTGACTCTGACTCTGAGACTCTGACACTGAGACTCTGACTCTGACTCTGAGACTCTGACTCTGAGACTCTGACTCTGAGACTCTGACTCTGAGACTCTGAGACTCTGACTCTGACTCTGAGACTCTGACTCTGAGACTCTGACTCTGAGACTCTGACTCTGAGACTCTGACTCTGACTCTGAGACTCTGAGACTCTGACTCTGACTCTGAGACTCTGACTCTGAGACTCTGACTCTGACTCTGAGACTCTGACTCTGAGACTCTGACTCTGATACTCTGACTCTGAGACTCTGACTCTGAGACTCTGAGACTCTGACTCTGAGACTCTGACTCTGAGACTCTGAGACTCTGACTCTGACTCTGAGACTCTGACTCTGAGACTCTGACTCTGACTCTGAGACTCTGATTCTGAGACTCTGACTCTGAGACTCTGACTCTGACTCTGAGACTCTGACTCTGAGACTCTGACTCTGAGACTCTGACTCTGACTCTGAGACTCTGATTCTGACTCTGAGACTCTGACTCTGACTCTGAGACTCTGACTCTGAGACTCTGACTCTGAGACTCTGAAATTTTCATGAAATAATAAAAAAAAAATGCGTGGGGCTCCGCGCAATTTCTATGTCTAGCCAGGTACAGCTAAGCAGCTGGGGGCTGGAATCCGCAGCGCAGGGAGGCCCAAGCTTTCTGGGCACCCCCCGCTGCAAATTGCAGCCCGCAGCCGCCCCAGAAGATGGCGTGTTCATTGAAGCGCCATCCTCTGGCGCTGAACCCCGCTCTTCCAGCGGCCCTGGTGGCGGTGGCACGCTGGGTAATAAAGGGGTTAATACCAGCTTTGTTATACAAGCTGGTATTAAGCCCGAGATTCTTAATGTCAGGCCATGTTTGACCCGGCCACTAAGAATCTCCAATAAAGGGTTAAAAAAACACAACACAGAGAAAAAATTTTATTTGAAATAAAAAAAAAAAGCCATTAGGGATTCCATCTTTAATTAAAAAAATCCTCTTCCGTCCGACGTAGTCCAAAACGCGATGTCCTCTCTGCTACATCCCCTGTGCATAGATATAGATGTCTATGCACGGGGATGAGCAGACTGAGAACAATCTCAGCACTGCTACATCATCTCTGTGAGCAGGCGGGCTCTAGTACCCTGGAGCTGCACACAGAAGACAGCTGGACTCAGCTCGCAATGTAACAGCAGTTACTTTGCGAGTTTCCCTGCTATCACTGGCACAGTAGCCGAGTCTAATGCAAACAATGGCAATCCTAGTTTTGTCAGCGTTTGCAATTGATTTGCATTGGACTCGTGCGAGTAAACGCTGGGAAACTCGCAGAGTACTGAGTCCTGCGAGTCCCTTACTACTCGCAGAGTACTGAGTCCTAGAGAGTAGATTCGCCCATCCCTAGGCAGAATACTTATGGCCATGGGATATTTCAGTGTTTCTTTTTTAATAAAATTTCCAAAATTTACATCAAGATGAGGGGCAGAGTACACATTAATGAGAAAAAAAAGAACTTTTTTGAATTTACCTAAAAAGAGTAAAAAATTTAAAGGGGTCTGGATATTTTCCATACCCACTGTATTATATAGAGTCATTACAAACAGAGTGATCTATTTCAAGTGTTTGTATGTTAATGTTGATGATTATGGCTTACAGCCAATGAAATCCCAAAGGTCATTATCTCAGAAAATTAAAGTAGGGATGATGAAGGGTCTGAGAGATAAAATATGACCTAAAGAGGTATCAGAGGCTTCACCTTGTGTGGTTGTGAGAGGCACAACCACTATAAAAGCAGATCACGGCTGCTGCAGTCCCCAGCGTGGTGCATATAGAGTAGGGAGAATCAAGGGTTAAAAACTGTGCGGCCATATTCTATGAGACATCAAAGGGGGAATATAATATTGATTTATTAGTCAATGTGTTTCAGGACTCAGTAGTCCCTTCCTCAGGACAAATCAATCAAATATTGCCGTGTTTCAAGGTTGACTAATAAATCAATATTATTTTCACCCTGTGATGTCTTGTGGAATACGGCAGTGTGATTTTTAGCCCTTCATTCTCCCTACTTTAATTTCCTGAAATAATGACCTTTGGGTTTTCATTAGCTGTAACATTTAAGGTGAAGGCACACTGGTGTGAAACTCGCATGAGTGCAATGCGAGAAAAATTCGCATTGCACTCGGACCAATGTTAAACAATCTGTCAGGTCAGATTGCTACTTTTTTCCTCCGCTGAACTTGCATTGCGAGTCTAGTGCAAGTCAAGTAGCAGCATACTGTGATTGTATGCAAGTTTCACCTTCGAGAGGCCAATGAAAGTCTATGGATGTGAGAAAAAATCACACCCGACAGCACACTGTGTGAGTTTGTAGCACGGGCTTGCCCTTACTGGTAAAAGTTAGAATAGACAGATAGGTAGATAGGATAGGTATATCGGGCTTAACAGTCTCCCGCTGCTACTTCCGGGGCCGTCTATTAAGCTAATTGCATATTTACTGCACTGTCAGACAATGCAACTGTAAACCCACAGCCGTCCCTGAAAATGGCGCATTTACAAGAAGCGCCATTTCCAGGCGTGGGGGTAATACAGAAGGAGTGACTGTGTCTTTATTTCTAATATTTAATTTGTACTCTATGCGGTGTCTTTTTTTAACCCTTTATTGAAGATTTTTAATAGTTGGGTCTAACTTGGCCTGATATTAAGAACTTCAGGGCTTAATACTAGATGGCTAAACAAAGCTGGCATTAACCCCTTATTACCCAATTAAAAATAGGACAGAACCCACGTAATTTTTTTTGCCAGCCAGCTAGGTAAAACTAGGCAGCTGAGGGTGGCAGCTCACAGATGTCTGCTTTCATCAGGCTAGACTTAAAAATACTGCCAAGGCTCATTTTTTAAAATATTTATTTAACACCCTATGATGGCAGGTTGGTTGCCATACACTAATGTGTACGCCAACCAAGCAGAATCACTGTCCAGATAGAGGAGATGCAGTCTGACTACAACAGCCAATCACAGTGGCTCTCACAGACTGTGAGCATCTGTGATTGGCTGTTTGTATGACAGTGTAGTGAATATGCAATTAGCTTAATATGCGGCTCCGCAAGTAGCAGCAGGAGACTGTTAAACCCGATATACCTATTCTATCTACTTTTTCTCAGTTTATATAGCATGAGAAAGGCTATGTTAAAAACGCATTGCAAATTGACCACACTCCGCACTACACACTCACCACACCCCCATGACCATACGGAAAGCACTCACATGACTGTCATGCATCAAAAACGCTCCAATTTACACGCATTTTAGTGTGCTTCCACCCTTACAGTAATAAACACTTGAAATAGATCACTCTGTGTGTGATGACTCTATATAATACAACCCGTGACAAAAATGATGGAATCACCGGGCTCGGAGGATGTCCATTCAGTTGTTTAATTTTGTAGAAAAAAAGCAGATCACAGACCTGGCACAAAACTAAAGTCATTTCAAATGGCAACACTCTGCCTTGAAGAAACACTAAAAGAAATCAAGATAAAAAAATGTGCTAGCCAGTAACCATTACTTTTGAAGACCAAGCAGGGGGAAAACTTTATGGAATCACTCAATTCTGAAAAAATAATTATGGAATCATGACAAACAAACAAAACAACACTCAGATACATTACTAGTATTTTGCTGCACCACCTCTGGCTTTTATAACAGCTTGCAGTCTCTAAGGCATGGACTTAATGAGTGACAAACAGTACTCATTATCAATCTGGCTCCAACTTTCTCTGATTGCTGTTGCCAGATCAGCTTTGCAGGTTGGAGCCTTGTCATGGACCATTTTCTTCAATTTCCACCAAAGATTTTCAATTGGATTGAGATCTGGACTATTTGCAGGCCATGACATTGACCCAATGTGTCTTCTTTCAAGGAATGCTTTCACAGTTTTTACTCTATGGCAGGATGCATTATCATCTTGATAAATGATTTCATCATCCCCAAACATTCTTTCAATTGATGGGATAAGAAAAGTGTCCAAAATATCAATGTAAACTTGGGCATTTATTGAAGATGTAATGACAGCCATCTCCCCAGTGCCTTTACCTGACATGCAGCCCCATATCATCAATGACTGGGGAAATTTGCATGTTCTCTTCAGGCAGTCATCTTTATGAATCTCATTGGAATTACACCAAACAAGAGTTTCACCTTGCCCAATGCAGATTCACGATTCATCACTGAATATGACTTTCATTCAGTCATATACAGTCCACAATTGCTTTTCCTTAGCCCATGCTGACCTTGTTTTTTGTTGTTTAGGTGTTAATGATGGCTTTAGTTTAGCTTTTCTGCATGTAAATCCCATTTCCTTTAGGCGGTTTCTTCCAGTTTGGTCACAGACGTTGACTCCAGTTTCCTCCCTTTCGTTCCTCATTTGTTTTGTTGTGCATTTCCTGTTTTGGAGACATATTGCTTTAAGTTTCCGGTCTTGACGCTTTTATGTACTCCTTGGTCTACCAGTATGTTTCCCTTTAACAACCTAATCATGTTGTTTGAATTTGGACCAGATTTTAGACACAACTGACTGTGAACAACCAACATCTTTTGCAACATTGCATTTTTTATTTACCCTCTTTTAAGAGTTTGATAATCCTCTCCTTTGTTTCAATTGACATTTCTTGTGTTGGAGTCATGATTCATGTCAGTCCAACTTGGTGCAACAGCTCTCCAAGGTGTGATCACGGTGTGTGCCGCGGATTTTTCACGGCCGCACCTGCCGAAGTGCCGAAGCTGCACTTGCCGCACCTGCCGCTAGCCCCATATACATTGTATGGGGCTTGCCGCAAGTGAACCGCAAGTGTGGCTGTTATGCGGTAATCGCGGCAGTTGCGTTTTTTTCACCGCAACTGCCGCGATCAGCATAAAACGCTGATGTGAAAGCAGCCTAATAATGACATGCATATTTGACCCATGTAAAAATCTCTCCCTTCTGGGATCCTTACTGTAATAATCTTCCCCATACTGCCATTTTACTTAAATAATGTTTCCTGGGCTCCTTCCTGATATAATGCCTCCCATCATGTAATAATGTCCCTCATCTTTGGCCCCCTCCTGGTATAATGTCCTGTATCCTGGTATAATATCCTCCATCCTGGGCCTCTTCCTGGTATAATGTCCTCCATCCTGGGCTCCTTCCTGGTATGATGTCATCCTTCTTTGACCTCTTCCTGTAATAATGTCTTTCATTCTTATACACCAAATTAAAAAGTAAATGACCCTAATCACAAATTTCCCCCACTCCCATGACTTGTGACATTGTCTGGCTCTTTAGCCAGAGCAGAAGTCAACAGCTTATTTTGGAGTGCTGGCAATGGCAACACATGACATGAGTGATTGGCGATCAGTGTGTGACTCACCTCCCGGTGGAAGAGGTTTTGCATCGACGGGCCCCTTTCTAACAAAGGCTTGATTGCTAAACCCCCTTGTTTTCCCTTTACTGAGCTAGGAGATGACAGATGGTATTTTTAAAATTCTATATAAAGTCAAGGAGGGAGAAGAGGGAGGAGCTGGAGGAAGACACATACATTCTCTAGTAAGTTCTCCTGAACTGACAGTTACAATTCTACATAGTACTTTATGAGCACCAACTGTCAATCTAGTCAGTACCTCATGTTAAGTGCACTGTTTAAATGTGCTATGATGAATTCGACTAGAATTAATATGATTGACTTGGTTATCTATTATCATCGCTCTACGATCATCATCTAATCATCATTTCCATCTTCCAGTAGGTATGAAGCACTTTCAACCCAGCTTTCCTTCCATCTAATATTCCCTGTATGTCTTAGGACCTTGGATTTTCTATTGGCATTCTGTGCATCTTGCCCCTTTTTAAAATGTTATCTGCTGCTTCATGTGATCCTCATGCAATGCATTTACATGTCAATTCTTTTTGCACACGCGCTTTTGCAGTGAAAGTACATGCGCAAAAATGCGCAGTTAGATGCGGTGTGTGAACGCATTTCTGTAAAAGCCATAGCTTTTTCAGGAATGCATTTCCACTGCATTTACATAAGCTCAAAACACCACTGTGTAAAACGCAGTAAGACGCAGTAGTACGTATCCTCACTGTCTACCTGCTGCTTTACCAGTCTGCTCTACTCTGTGCTGATCCAATCAGGGCCGTATTTGCCACTAGGCACGTGAGGGCACGTGAGGGCACGTGAGGGCATAGGCTAAGCAAATTATTTTTTTTTAATCTTCCATCCACCTTCAAACTCTCGATCAAATCCAGAGTGTTTTTGGAGAAGAGAGGGGGGGCACTGCATTCACTTGTAACTGCGCCTTTAAGACACGGTTTCAAGTGAATGTGTGAGCGCCCATACACTTCCGGGGTCAGTGAAGCTCCAATCACCTTCCTGACCCCGATATGAGACGCTGACACTGTAGAGGTCAGCATCGTGATGATGTCATCACACTGTCAACATCTCTGCAGTGGGAGCGCGCAGGAGGAGAGGATGACGGGTGCCGGGAACGTGGATCACGTAAGCGCTATTAATGCAAAGATGCGGCATGATGAAGCAGGGGGCAGCTGCATGGATGGATTGATGGGGGGGATTAGGGTAGAAGCTACATGGATGGGGGGTATTGCGAGAGAAGCTACATGGATGGAGGGATTGGGGGAGAAGCTACTGTACATGGATGGAGGGATTGGGGAGTAGCTACATGGAAGGGGGCATTGGGGAAAAGTTACATATATGGGGAACATTGGGGGAGAAGCTACATGGATGAGGGCATTGGGGGAGAAGCTATATGGATGGGGCATTGGGGAGAAGCTACATGGATGGAGTCATTGGGAGAAAAGCTACATAGATGGGGGATTGGCGGAGAAACTATGTGGATGGGGGGCATTAGGGGAGAGGTTACATGGATGGGGAGCATTGGGGGAGAAGCTACATGAATAGGGGGCATTGGGGGAGAAGCCACATGGACGGGGGGATTGGGGGAGATGCCACATGTATGTAGGAGAATGGTGGAGAAGCTACATGGATGAGGGTAGAAGCTGCAGTGCTATGCAAATTAATTAGGACAAAGCAAGTCTTTACTTGTTTTTCTTGCATTAGTTTTACTATTGCTGATAAGTGTTTTATCAGTTCTTGGTGTCATTTTACTTTTTCTTCCACATTTCCCTTTTTGTTTTGGCAAAAATTATCCAGTTTCATTGTGTGTGTGAATTATTCTTGAAATGGTATATTTTCCAATACCAACGGTGGAAGCAATTTCTCTTAGGGTACCGTCACACGATGTGACGTCGCCAGAGATATCGTCGGCGACCGGTGGGAGCGCGCATGTTTTTGGCGCCCCACAAGCGTCGCATGTTTACATGTGGCGATACCTCCAGCGACGCACCAGCGATCTTACAGGCGCCCTCGCCTTTGGGGTGTCCAAAAACCCCAGGGGCAATTCTGTAACATGGGAGCCTATGGCCATGTGCCTCGTGTGACGGTACCCTTACAGTCAGACTTGTATGTTCATTAAGAGTAATAATTCTACACCTCTTCCGTGGAGTAACATCCATTTTTATAGGCACGAATCACACTGAGAGAAAAAGTACACTAAACCACTTCTCACAGAAACAAGCTCTCAACTGAAGCTGAGGGGGCAGCTAGCTGTTATTTTCTAACTAAAACCAGTTAAACCATATTTTATTACTCAAGGTTGTACACCTTTGTCAAAGCAGGTAAAACTGGTTTGAATCACTGACTGGTAAACCCAACTTACGATTTTACTTAAAAAATGCTTTGTCCCAATTAATTTTCACAGCACTGTACATGGAACATGGGAGGAGAAGCTGAATGGAACATGGAAAGGGGATGGGGGAAAGAATGAGCTGCATGAGATGTATGGGGGGAGGATGGACAACATGTCATTGATGGGAATGGGGGTGAGGATGTGCTGAATGGGACACATTGGGTGGAGGATGAGCAGTATGATACATATGGGGGGAGTATGAACAGTATGGGACATATAGGGGCAGGATGAGTAGTATGGGACATATGGGAGGAGTATGAACAGTATGGGATATATGGGGGCAGGATGAGCAGTATGGGGCATTTTTAGTGGAGAATGAGCAACATGGGACATGAGGGGGGGGGAATAAGCAGCATGGGAAATGAGGGGGTGCAGTATGTTGAAGGGTTAGACTTGAAGGGCATGGTAAGGAGATTGGGTAGCCTGATGGGGGAATGGTATGAAGCATGGGGAGTGCTCGGTAAAAAGACTGGTAGGGCTCAGTGTGCAAAGTAGCATAAGGGGGTTCACAAGTTGTGACAACATGAGGCGCACAGTGAAGAGGGGGTTGCATGGAGTGGAGATCATAGTTCATAGGTGAGGAAGGTGTGGTGGGTATAATTCATTATGGGGAGGACAGTGTGGTGTGGTGGTCATACTAAGAGACAGTGTAGTGGGAATATTTTATAGGGGAGAATAATGTGGAGGCCATATACTATAAGTGAGACAGTGTGTGGACATTTGTGCAGGGAGCACAGTGAGGGGCAATTATTTATTCAGTGGCACAGGATAGAGTTTTCTTAAGATGGTTATTCTTTAGTCAGAAACCTTACAATGACACTGCTTTGGTATGTGTTTCAAAAAACCAGACAAGAAGATAGTCTTAGGAGATGCACGACAATGTGTTTCTAAGGTTGATGATATTTTAATGGATTCTTTCACCCCCAAAATGTCAATTAACCTGCATACACATTTATATAGGGGACGTACTGTTCTGGTGATGTATTGATGGTGGTTCTGATTATGTATTGTATTGATAGTGGTTCTGGTAATGTTCTGACAGGTGTTCTAGTGATGTATTACTGTGTTTACAGTGGTTCTGATGATGTACCAATGGAGGTTCTAGAAAGAAAAAATATCAGCTCACCATTGATGTCCTTCTCCGAGAATCCCCTTCATAGCATGAGTCGCGCTTAGCAACCACCGATTATGGAAACCAGAAAGCAGAGATTGACCGAGCGATGGGGAAAAACAGCAGCACATAGAAGAAAATGGTATAAAACTTCACTTTATTGCAGATCCATAAAAAATGTATATAATAATAATGCACAATGTGCGGCAGTCAGATCAGTCCATAGGATGGTTAAGAGCGACGCGTTTCGGCTAAAAAGGGAAGCCTTAATCATGATCCAAAAAGTACAACCGAATGAATGGTATATAAAGGCTGTGTAACCAGTCCATGTAGAAGACCAATATTGGTCTTCTACATGGACTAGTTACACAGCCTTTATATACCATTCATTCGATTGTACTCTTTTGATCATAATGGAGGTTCTAGTGATTTATTATTGTATTGCCAATGATTCTGGTGATGTAGTCATGTAATTCTGGTGTTGTAATCTTGAATTTAACATACTTGATCCTAAAACATTATAGGGCAAGTTTGCTTGATTAAAAATACAGCTGAATGTCTGCCAAACAATTGACTAAAGCCCCCAAACACTATAAATAGGTGTCTGATCGCAGTGAGCTTACTTGGCTCTCCCTTATACATGAACGCTCATACTCCCAAGTGTTTCTATATTCTCTATTGAAGCTGCTGCTAGACATCTCTGGCCACAGTTTATCACTTAGCGGACAAAAGGATCTACAGCCAGTAATCAGACACGCTGGATCCTTATTTCCCTCGACCAATCATCAATTAGAGCCCCGATACACATTAGACTGTCTTCGCAGGTTTAGCCAACTTTAGTCTCATGTGTATGGAGGTCTTCACTACTATCTGAAAGCTATGGCACTCTCTGATATCTGGGAACCCCCTGAGTGCTGGAATTCAGATAAAAGATAGGACCCACAGTTGGAAAGAAAAACATCAAAATACTGAACATATGAGCAGCAATTTGTTCTTACATTGCCGTGGATGAGTTCATTCCTTTTAGCAATTTTTGTTGCTTTTTGAGGTAGGTTATTTATCGGATCTGCTTGAAACCGCTGAAAGTGCCTAGGACAGCAGGAACCTTAAATGCAGCCCTGGATTTACTTTAGCTTTTCTAGCAACTGCAGTTGGATTCCTGCAACCTCACCTGTCTCCAGCCTCTCATCATCTCCTAGCTACCTGTGCTGTGTTCCCAGACTCTGCCCCATTTCTCCAGTAATGTTGCACGTAAGCTCAGTCTACCCTGCTTCCATTTACAGTAGTTTATTGAGCAGATGCATTGCTCTGGACATTTGGAAAATTTGGGGCATTCTTAAGCTGCTCTGTACTATTGAGTTCTGGACTTGTATTTTTGTTGACTTCAATTTTCAGGCCTCTGGGTGTATCTAATTACATAATTGCCTTGTGGCTACTTCCGTATGGTTGTAATGCTACATACGTCACTCCCACCGCATATACACCCTGAAGTGGCCACATGGCAATTATGTGGGGTGTACCAATATGGCCACCCACCGCCACCACTCCCAGCAGTCCGCACGGTCTTCTTCCCCCTCAGTCTCCCCTCCCCACTCGGACTCCATACCCCGCTCGAGATTCTTACCCCGCTTGGTGTCCGCCTCCCTCACACGTCTGGCTCACCTCTCTGCACTCTAGGAACTCTGGTGTTTTCACAGGCACGTTACTGATCACCACAGGTCTGTGACAGGCGTCCGCTTACAGTAGTGGTGCCTACCACACCGTACCACCAGCAGAACACAGAGGGAGAACAGTGACACAGGGGGACACAGGGGAAAAGGCACAGACACAGGGGGACAGAGGGGAAAAGGCAGTGGGGACACAAGGGAAGAAGCAGTGACACAAGGGAAGAGGCAGTGACACAGGGGGACACAGGGGAAGACGCAGTGACAAAGGGGGACACAGTGGAATAGGCAGTGACACAGGGGGACACAGGTGAAAAGTCAGTTGCACAGGGGGACACAGGGAAGAGGCAGTGACACAGGATGAGTGGTAGGGACTCAGGGGAAGAGGCACAGAGACACAAGAGGACACAGGGGGACACAGGGGGAGAGGCAGTGACAAAGGGGGAGTGGTAATGACACAGAGGGAGAGACAGTAACACAGAAGCACCCATGGGGGAGATGGCGCACACGGGGGAGATGGCGAACATGGGGAGACGGGGCACATGGGGAAGACTGTGCACACGGGGAGATGGACACAGAGTATACAGGGAAAACAGTGCACATGGGAGAGACAGAGACAGCGCGCACGGGGGAGACAGCACAGAGCGGAGAAAAAGGCCAGGGTCACACATGACCTCCATTTTTACCTTGGATCCGTTTTTGGGATCATTTTTTGTCATTTTTTTTCGAAGTCTAAAAACGCATATGCGCTAACGCATGGTGCACTTAAGTGTCATTGCGCTTTTCAAAAACGCATGCGTTTTTGTTCAGCATCCAAAAAAATTCTGCTAGCAGCGTTTTTGGGTGCAGTAAAAAAGCGCATGCGGTTTTTTAACATGGCGCCCTATGGGAAACGCATGCCTTAATGCATGGTACATATAGGCACCTGCGTTAACGCATATGTGTTTTTAGTGAAAAAATTACTAAGTCCAAAAAATGGACAGGAGCTGAGGAAACCTTATCGGCACCCTAAATTTAACGGATCCATTTTTCTAAAGCCTCAAAAAAGCAGATTGGCATGTGTGACCCTAGCCAAAGGCACAAGGGAGAAACAGCACACAGGGGGAGAGACAGCACAGGGGAGACAGGCACATAGACGAGAGACAGCACACAGACACCACCTTCCCGATGCGGGCCCACATCTAGTATAGATAAAAGGCTACATTCACACTGTGTGCTTTTGGTCTGTTTTTGCTCATCAGCTTTTGTAGCCAAAACTAGCAGTGGAACAATCAGAGGAAAAGTATAATAGAAACACGTCACCACTTCTGTATTTATCACCCAAAACTGGTTTTGGCTACAAAAACTGATAAGCAAAAACAGACCAAAAATGCACAGCATGAATGTAGCCTAAGACTGGGAAGATTATTTCTAGAGACTCCTTATTTATCTGTAATGGTAGAAAAAAAACCTGTGCTACAATATGGAATATGAGGAATAGATCCTTAATGCATAAGAGGAAGCATCTCAGATGCTTGTTACCACACTCCGTGGTGTATACTCTTACGGCTAAGTCCAGACATTTACATCCCTATGAGAAATGAGTAGCACTCACTTTGGTATTTCTTACAACACTTTATTTCATGAACATGCAGGTGACATGCATGCGTAGTGGAAGATGCAGGCTGCATCCCTAAGGACAAAGCACGTCTTGCTCACAGGTAAGCTTCAACAGTTCCACGCAATTCAAAATATCAGACTCTCGCCTACCGTGCAAACTTTCAAAAGGAATATCAAGACCCACCTGTTTCGACAAGCCTAGAACAGGGCTGCAGTGAGCCTCTGTCCACTAAACCGCCATACTCTCCTAGTGTATACTCGCCCATCCCTTGTAGACTGTAAGCCCTCATGGGTAGGATCCTCTTCACTCACCTACTTTATCCTCACCCATCCCTTGTACTCTGTGAGCCCCCTCGCAGGCAGGGCCTTCTCCCCTCACCTACCATATCCTCACCCGTCCCTTGTAAACTGTGAGCCCTCATGGGCAGGGTCCTCTCTCCTCATCTACCATATCCTCACCCATCCCTTGTAGACTGTGAGCCCTTGTAGAGGGTCCTCTCTCCTCTCCTACTGTATCCTCACCCATTCCTTGTAGACTGTGATCCATCATGGGCAGGGTCCTATCTCCTCACCTACTGTATCCTCACCCATTCCTTGCAGACTGTGAGCCCTCATGGGCAGGGCCCTCTCTCCTCACCTACTGTATCCTCACCCATCCCTTGCAGACTGTGAGCCCTCATGGGCAGGGCCCTCTCTCCTCACCTACTGTATCCTCACCCATCCCTTATAGACTGTGAGCCCTCGTGGGCAGGGTCCTCTCTCCTCACCTACTGTATTCTCACCCATCCCATGTAGACTGTGAGCCCTTGTAGAGGGTCCTCTCTTCTCACCTACTGTATCCTCACCCATCCCTTGTAGACTGTGAGCCCTCGTGGGCAGGGTCCTCTCTCCTCACCTACTGTATTCTCACCCATCCCTTGTAGACTGTGAGCCCTTGTAGAGGGTCCTCTCTTCTCACCTACTGTATCCTCACCCATCCCTTGTAGACTGTGAGCCCTCGTGGGCAGGGTCCTCTCTCCTCACCTACTGTATCCTCACCCATCCCTTATAGACTGTGAGCCCTTGTGGGCAGGGCCCTCTCTCCTCACCTACTGTATCCTCACCCATCCCTTATAGACTGTGAGCCCTCGTGGGCAGGGTCCTCCCTCCTCACCTACTGTATTCTCACCCATCCCATGTAGACTGTGAGCCCTTGTAGAGGGTCCTCTCTTCTCACCTACTGTATCCTCACCCATCCCTTGTAGACTGTCAGCCCTCGTGGGCAGGGTCTTCTCTCCTCCTGTACCTTTCTGTGACTTGTATTGCTCATAATTATTGTACTTATCTATGTATGCCCATTTTTTCACATGTAAAGCACCATGAAAAAAATTGTATAATAATAAATAATAATAATCTAAGTAATGGTAATATCTTTACTAACCGAAGAAAGATCTTACCTGTGAATTGTGAATTTTTAGAAAGAATGATCAGTCCAGATCAAAAACAAACTTCTCATTTTCCAATGTATTACTGATTTCTGAAAAAAATAAATAAAAATAAAACCTTAGTTATTCTGATAACTGAGGGTGGTCTCTTACGTACCACAAAATCCCATCAGAGGGTTTGTGGTTTCGATGTCAGTAGGATCCTCTTCCTTTTGTCAGCCTTATTGATATTTAACTTCTAGCATTGAAGTTACATGGATGAAATAGTGAAGTTCTGTTGGCAGGAACATTCCAGGACATTATCTTATTATTACCTTAATCACCTTGTAATGAGCTACATTAAAAATTAAAATGTAAAATAGCTTCCAGAGCCAAGAGGGTAGATAGGCGCTAATGTGCATCTGAGCTGAGGTTATACCATGTCTGGGATGAAGCGGCCATTTTCCATGTTAAAAAAATTACTTGAAAAAGAGAAAAACTGTGAAGTGAAAAGTTTTATAACCTACACCAACAACTAGGGTATTCTCCGTCAGTAATGTCACCTATGGTACGTCTACAAAGACAGCGTCAGCCACCTCACATTCATTACTAAGGTCCATCGAGCTGCCCCCACAGTGATCGGTACACAAGTATCTGGAAAGTTACTTCATATGTACAGGTGATATGAATTACAATATCATCAAAAAGTTAATTTATTTCAGTAGTTCAATACATAAAGTGAAAAACATATACACTGTGTGCAGAATTATTAGGCAAGTTGTATTGTAGAGGATTATATTTATTATTGATCAACAACTATGTTCTCCATCAACCCAAAAGACTCATAATATCAAAGCTTAATATTTTTGGAAGTTGGAGTGGGTAATTTTTAGATTTGGCTCTTAGGAGGATATCTGTTTGTGCAGGTAACTATTAGGGTACCTTTACAAGCGGCTACATTTCTAGGGTGGCTACAGGTAACTTGCTGGTTGCAGTGAAATCATGGAGACAAGGTTCTATCTTGTTGTTGTGTACAAATGGAATAATCTCTCCATGATTTCACTGCAACCAGTAAGTTACCTGTAGCCACCCTAGAAATGTAGCCGCGTGTAAAGGTACCTTTACTGTGCAGAATTATTAGGCAACTTAATAAAAACCAAATATATTCCCATCTCACTTGTTTATTTTCACCAGGTAAACTAATATAACTGCACAGAATTTAGAAATAAACATTTCTGACATGCAAAAACAAAACCCAAAAAATCAGTGCCCAATATAGCCACCTTTCTTTATGATGACACTCACCAGCCTTCATCCATAGATTCTGTCAGTTGTTTGATCTATTTACGATCAACATTGCATGCAGCAGCCACCACAGCCTCCCAGACACTGTTCCCAGAGGTGTACTGTTTTCCCTCCCTGTAGATCTCACATTTTAGGAGGGACCACAGGTTCTCTATGGGGTTCCAATCAGGTGAACAAGGGGGCCATGTCATTATTTTTTCGTCTTTTAGACCTTTACTGGCCAGCCACACTGTGGAGTAGTTGGATGCATGTGATGGAGCATTGTCCTGCATGAAAATCATCTTTTTCTTGAACGATACCGACTTCTTCCTGTACCACTGCTTGAAGAAGTTGTCTTCCAGAAACTGGCAGTAGGTCCGGGAGTTGAGCTTCACTCCATCCTCAACCCGAAAAGGTCCCACAAGTTCATCTTTGATGAGACCAGCTCATACCAGTACCCCACCTCCACCTTGCTGGCGTCTGAGTCGGAGTGGAGCTCTCTGCCCTTTACTGATCCAGCCTCTGGCCCATCTGTCTGGCCCATCAAGAGTCAGTCTCATTTCATCAGTCAATAAAACCTTTGAAAAAATCAGTCTTAAGATATTTCTTGGCCCTGTCTTGACGTTTTATCTTATGTTTCTTGTTCAAAGGTGGTTGTTTTTCAGCCTTCCTTACCTTGGCCATGTCCCTGAGTATAGCACACCTTGTGCTTTTTGATACTCCAGTAACGTTGCAGCTCTGAAATATGGCAAAACTGGTGGCAAATGGCATTTTGGCAGCTTCACGCTTCATTTTCCTCAATTCATGAGCAGTTATTTTGTGCCATTTTTACCCAACACGCTTCTTGCGACCCCGTTGGCTATTTGCCATGAAACCCTTGATTGTTCGGTAATCACAGTTCAGAAGTTTGGCAATTTCAAGACTGCTTCATCCCTCTGCAAGACATCTCACAATTTTGGACTTTTCAGAGCCCGTCAAATCTCTCTTCTGACCCATTTTGCCTAAGGAAAGGCATTTGCCTAATAATTAAGCACACCTTATATAGGGTGTTGATGTCATTACACCACACCCCTCCTCATTATAGAGATGCACATCACCTGATTTACTTAATTGGTAGTTGGCTCTCAAGCCTATACAGCTTGGAGTAGGACAACATGTATAAAAAGTATCATGTGATCTAAATACTAATTTGCCTAATAATTCTGCACACAGTGTATTATATAGAGTCATTACAAACAGAGGGATCTATTTCAAGTATTTATTTATGTTAATGTTACAGCCAATGAAAACCCAGAGGTCATTATCTCACAAAATTAAAGTAGGGAGGATGAAGGGTTAAAAATCGCACTGCCGTATTCCACAAGACATGAAAAGTTGAATATAATATTGAGTTATTAGTCAACACGTTTCAGGGTTCCCTGAAACATGGCAATATGAGTGTGATGCCCACAGGGCGTGATGAAGAGTAGTGGACTCACTAGACCACTGATGGTGCAGTGGTAACTGTACACCCGATACTCAATAGACAGGAGAATGAGCATAATAAAACCAAAGATATTTATTGAAGCAAGTAAAACAACTGAGGAAAGGTATCTGAGGGGAGGACACTCTGGACCACAACACTGTACTACATAGTGTAGCACCGGTAAGTGTTACCCCAATACAGGATTCCTCCCATTACAAGACCAAGGTGGCCTGAATGCCGCAAATCCCAGATCAGAGGGGTGACCCTTACAGACCGGATAGGAGAATCTGGAATACTGGCTCTGTCGGAGGAGGGGATCCTGGAGACTCTGTGTAATCTTGGAAAGGCTTGGCCAGCCTGGAGTGGGATCCAGAGCGTCTAGAGGGATCCAGGATGAAGAACAACCAACCAAAGATTTTGTGGAGACAGCGGTGTTAGTATAATTTAAAGGAACAGACTTCCAAATGCACAGCACAGCAGAATGAGACCTGAGCAAGGAGGCAAGATCATCCAGAGTGATGGTGTTGCCCAGGCACCTCCTAAAAGGGGAGGACACCTTTTATACACAAAGCATCACAGCAGAAACAGCCCTAATAGATAACAGGTGCTCTGCTGCTTTAAGTATGGGCAAGACGTGGGGTGCAGCTCCTAAGAGCATTCCTAGGAGACCTGCTAAGGGAACGCAGGTTCTTAGCAGAGAAAGGAGCTGCAGCTCGTCTGGAACCACGGACAGGGTGAGCAGTACCATTAGAGCTACATGATAGACGCCCATCTCCCTGCACAGCGGAGACTGGACCCGCGACCGAGGGCATGACAATGATTGATTAGTCCTGAGGAAGGGGCCAGGGAGCCCTGAAACATATATAACTGGTTTATGATACTGTTGTTTTATAAAGCATAAGATTTGTACTTTGGTCATCTGACCAGAGCACCTTCTTCCACATGTCGTAGGGCAGTGTTCCCTAACTTCAGTGCTCAGGATCCTAAAAAACATGCAGTGTTGGTGGGTCCCGAGTACTGGAATTGGAGAACACTGCCCTACATGACATGTGGATGAAGGTGCTCTGGTCAGATTTGACCAAAGTACAAATAAATCTTATGCTTTATAAAACAACAGTATCATATACCAGTTTCATAAGCATTGTAATCACTAAATACACTACGTATAGAGAAAATGTAGGGAAAAGAAAAAAATAATGTCTACGTGGCACTAGGTCCACAATGTCTACCATGTGACTCAACGGACACCCAAACCAACTCTCAATCATATAAACTGTTCTCTTTTTCCTTCTTTTTACTGAGCTTGTCATATAAATGGTTAATGAGGCAAAATTATAGTGACAGACATTTTAGTTTACGATAGTTTCAAGCAGAGCTCCGGTTTTGGAAGCTCCTTACCCTGCTGTCTTCTGCTGGGACTCATGCACCATTAACTTCACTAAATAACTATTGGTTCCTACTGGTTTTTTAGATTCTCTTTCTCAATGTGAATGGACCAGTTCACCTTCACGTCTGTGTCTACTGAGCTCTTCATTACATTTAGCTTTGGAAACATTGCCAGTCTTTCAACATTTGGCTGTTTATTCTTTATTTGTCCTTTTGATATTTATCTTAATCTTTATCTATGTGTTAAACTACATTAATCGAGTTTATAAAAACTGTAAAGATATGGTATCTTCAAACACTCAAAGCATTTAGCTGCTTGTGTATTAAATCTCAAGTGCATTCACAAAGTGTGATTAGAAAAACATACATTTTTGTTGTTTGTTTTTTTCATTACCTGTAGATCTTGTCATATATTCTGCTGAATTGAATGGTTCAGGATCAGCCTTGGACTAAAGCCCCCATCACACATAGCGAGATCGCTAGCGAGATCGCTGATATGTCACAGGTTTTGTGATGTAACAGCAATCTCCCCAGCGATCTCGCTATGTGTGACATGTAGCAGCGATCAGACCCCGGCTGTGAGGTCGCTGATCGCTGCACATGGTTCAGGACCATTTTTCGGTCCTTGGTCTCCCACTGGTCAGCATGCATCGCTGCGTGTGACAGCGGGAGACCAGCAACCTCACAGGCTGGTAACCATGCTAAACAGGGAGGATGCTGGTAACTATGATAAACAGCAGGTATCTTGGCAGCCCACGCTGCATTGACACCCGTGTTTATCATAATTACCAGCACCCTCTCTGCAACCTGTAAGCAGGGAGCACACTGGTAACTATGATAAAGACCGTGTATCTAGGCGGCGCGCTGCCTAGATACCTGCTGTTTATTATAGTTACCAGCAACCTCACGCTTCCAGCGATGTGGAGGTGGCTCCCTGGTCCCTGGTCGCTGAGGAGATTTGCCTGTTTGACAGCTTCCCAGCGACCAGGTAGCGTCGCCCCAGCGATCCTGGCCAGGTCATTATCGCTGTCGGGATCGCGTCACTCAGTGTGACGGGGCCTTAAGGATAGAGGGACACTTGCATGCATGCTTTCTGTATGGTCATGCGAGTGTGGTGCAAGTGCGATAAGTCTGGTGAAGTGTAGTCAGTGTGCAATGCGTTTTTAACATGGTCTTTCTCATGCTGTATAAACTGAGAACAGAGTAGATAGACAGAATAGCTAGATCAGACTTATTAGACTTCTGCTGCTACTTCCGGGGCTGCCTATTAAGTAACTTGCATATTCACTGTAATGTTAGACAAACAGCCAATCACGGACACTTACACTCTGTGAGAGCCTCTGTGATTGGCTGTTGTAGTCATATTGGATATCCTCAATCTGGATTGTGATTCTGCTTGCTTGCCATACATATTAGTGTATGGCAAACAACCTGATATCATAAGGTGTTAAATAAATAAACAATAAAAAAATTAGTAGGGCTTTGTAGTATTTGTAAGTCTAGCCCAATGAAAGTGGACAGTTGTGAGCAGCTAGGCAGCTGAGGGCTGGTATTCTCAGCGGGTTGAGGGCCCATTGTTTTAGTTACCCCACGGTAAAGAATAGCACCCGCAGCCGCCCATGAAAGTGGTGCATTTATAAGTGGCGCCATTTCCAGGTGCTTTACCAGGCTCTTCCTGCGGCCCTGGTTGCTGGTGGCATGCTGGGTGATAAGGGGTTAATAGCAGCTTTGTTTTACCAACTGGTATTAAGCCCTGAGATTCTTAATGTCAGGCCAAGTTAGACCTAGCCATTAAGAATCTTCAATAGTGTTAAAAAAGACACCACACACAGAAAAAAAAATATTGGAAATAAATACACAGACACACTTAGAGACGCCGTTTTTATTACTTCCTCCCCACCCACGCACCCCTCCACTATCCTTGTCTTGGAGTAATCTTTGACTCAGATCTCTCCTTCACTCCCTGTATTCGATCACTTGATTGACTAAGTCACCTGTATCTCAAAAACATCTCTACAATTCAACCTTTTCTTATCGTTGACTCCCGTTGTCTCTCTCTTACGAAACTCTCCCCTATCCAATCCATCTTCAGTGCAGCAGCCAGGATCATATTCCTCTCCAACCGCTTCACTGATGCTTCTTTTCTGTGTCAGTCATTGCACTGGTTGTCCATCCAATATAAAATTATAATTTTCACCCACAAATGTCTCCACAATTCTGCACCACCCTACATCTCTTATCCTCATCTCTGTCTGTAACCCCACCTTTGCCCTCTGCTCCGCTAATGATTTAAAATTAAAATTCCCAGAAATCCGAACCTCCCACTCCCAACTCCAAGAGCTGCCTAAATGATCTGGAATGCATTACCTAGGACATTTTGAATAATTCCCAATATCAAGTTTTAACAGGGCCCTAAAAATGTGTTTCTTTAGATTAGCGTATCACCTTACTTATCTAACTATTTCTGTTTTGCATTTACTAAATTTCGTTCCAAATCTGGCCCCTTGTATCTTCTGGTAACACCCTACACACACTTAATAGCATTTTATCTGTATTTGTACAGATCCTGGCTGGTGACTGGTTCCAAACTACGCCCATGACCTGCTCCCATGCCACCTCATTCCCAACCATACCTCCATTTTCATCCCAGCCCTCACCCACCTCTTCAACCTATCACTTACCACTGGCGCCTTCCCCTCGGTCTTCAAACACGCCCTAATCACGCCCATCCTTAAAAATCCCTCCCTCAACCCTACCTCTGTCTCCAACTATCGCCCCAAAGCTCTTCTCCCATTCGCCTCTAAGCTACTCGAACAGCACGTCCACTCTGAACTGTCCTCTCACCTCTCCTCCTGCTCCCACTTCGACCGCCTACAGTCCGGCTTCTGATCTTGCCACTCCACCGAAACAGCCCTGACCAAAGTCACCAACGACCTACTTGCCGCCAAGAACAAACGCCACTACTCCATCCTCCTCCTCCTCGACCTGTCCGTCACCTTCAACACGGTTGACCACTCCCTCCTTCTTCGATTCCTGGAATCCCTCGGCATCACCCACCTTGCCCTCTCTTGGATCTCGTCATACCTAGCAGACCGGACCTTCAGTGTCTCCCACACCTCCCTCTCGCCCTACCCCCTTTCTGTCGGAGTCCCCCAAGGTTCGGTCCTGGGACCACTACTTTTCTCCATATACACGCTCGGCCTAGGGCAACTCATTGAGTCCCATCGCCTCCAGTACCACCTCTACGCCGACGACACCCAAATCTACTTGTCCGGCCCCGACATTACCTCCCTACTCTCCAAAATACCACAATGCCTTTCCGCCATCTCATCCTTTTTCTCTGCTCGCTTCCTTAAACTCAACATGGACAAAACTGAATTCATAGTCTTCCCCCAAAGAAATTCCCCCCCACTTCCCAACCTATCCATCTGCATCAATGACTGCGCCCTCTCCCCAGTCTCCCAAGCCAAGTGCCTCGGGGTAATCCTTGACTCCTCCCTATCCTTCAAGCCCCACATCAAAGCCATCACCACATCCCTCCAGCTCCAGCTTAGAAACATCTCACGGATCCGCTCCTTCCTTACCCACTACACCGCTAAAACACTTATTCATGCCCTTATCATCTCCCGCCTTGACTACTGCAACCTCCTTCTCACTGGCCTCCCAGCCACCTCTCCAATCTATCCTCAATTACGCTGCCCGACTAATCCATCTGTCCTCCCGCTACTCCCCTGTCTCCTACCTCTGCCAAGCCCTTCACTGGCTCCCTGCCTCCAAGAGATCCCAGTTCAAAAACTAACCATGGCATACAAAGCGATACACAACCTGTCCCCACCATACATCTCCGACCTGGTCTCCCGATACCTACCCTCACGGAAACTCCGCTCCTCCCAAGAACTCCTCCTCTGCTCACCCCTCATCTCCTCCTCACACAACCGCGTTCAGGACTTCGCCTGGGCATCTGCGATACTCTGGAACTCCCTGCCCCAACACGTCAGACACTGTCCGACCCTGAAAATCTTCAAGTCTCACCTGAAGACTCACCTATTCCGTCAAGCCTACAACCTGCCATGAAACCCAGGTGACCGCCCCATAACTGACACTCCCCCAGCTTACTGTATCCCCACTCACCCCTCGTAGACTGTGAGCCCTTGTGGACAGGGTCCCCTCCTCTCCCGTACCTGTATGTCCTGAATCTCTAGAGTTATTGTAATTGTGCCTGTCTCCCCTAGACTCATGTAAAGTGCCATGGAACCTCATGGCGCTATATAAATAAATAATAATAATAATAATAATAACATAATGTCGGCATACTGTAGCAAGTGAAGCTCATTAACACTTCAATGGGGTGGACTGCAGACTGTAAAATCACTCACACAACCAATTACGCATGCCACAAAGTAAAAACTGGGCTGCACAGGTACTAGGTGCAGTGATTATTGACAACCAACATATTTGTAGAAGACAAAATGATGAAAACAAATAACTTTATTCAGGTCAGTAATTCATCTGGAATGATGATGAATAAAGCTAGTGGGCAGTGCATTGCAGCAATGCAAGGACAAGTTAATATGAATTATACATTATACAATTATACACAGTTGTGCACTTGCCAAAAATCTATATAGTAAACGTATGGAATGACATGAAATAGTGATTGCACATTTTCAAGAATCAACATCCATAGTTTGGTGCTTCTTGAGCATGAGCATGAAAGGACCTATAAGAACATGTGTGTGAAAAATATAATGGCCATATGCTATTTTTTTATTTAATTGCTACCACATAAGTGTAGAAGAGATGGTCTTGCATGTTGCTGACCCTCTGCAATAATAAAGGTTTGCTCTAATAAAAACAAAAAATAAGAACATAATAATGATTAAAGAGAATAAAACAAAAAATAAATAAACGTTAAAAAATTCCCTAGAAGGTATTAAGCTCTCTTAATCAGATGTTTTAAGGTCATTGTAAGCTTCCTGGACTTCACAGCTGCTGCCACATCTAGTTTTCAAAATTCACTTCCTGCAGCTGTCAAAACACCTGCCAACTCCAGGAAGCTTAAACTAATTCAATTAAAGCTCAAAAAAATTCTACAGCTTGGCAGAAGCCGATGGACCCGATGGCGGGAACACTCCTCAGGTTAGGTGTTGTTCCAGGCCAATGGGTCATCCAACAAGCGTTTTGGTCCCAAACAAACAGGGAAGGTTTTAAGACAATTTTTAAATTTAGATTTTTGGAGAAATGGTTCACATGTCCGATCCGATACCAAATTTTCTATGTTCGTGTCGAATTTGAAATTCGAGAAATGTTTGGGAAAGGTTGGCTCATCTCCAATCAGAGTAAGTAGAGTTGAACAGAGTAACTTTGTTGTTGTTATTTTTCATTCTTATTTCCAATGACAAACCCTGATGCTCAGTCAACATGACAGCAGAAAGCAGAGGAGATAAAAAGCAGATAAAGAAATACAGCAGGAAACAGATGAAGTATCAAAAGAGAAGGACAAATGAATGAATGAATAATTCTCGAGGGAATAACAAGTTCAAATACATTCTAAATGTGAAAAAATCACCTCGAATAAAAAATCCCTGATGTTGGGAGACCATAAACAGAGGAGACATAAAAGGAGCAGAGAGGAAATGTATCGATCCTCATCAAAATGCTACAATTGTGTCTCAAAATACAAGGAGTGATAAAAGGGCGCGTGATCCGGCAGAGAAATGATGTCTGCACATTTATTTGATTAAGCAAAGGAACCCATTAGAGAAATAAAATCCAAACATAGTTTATATCCGTGTTTACCGAGAGAGACTGGGAAATGGATGAAAGGCAGGATTTGTGTGTGTACACAATAAAATAAAGTGACCTAGACAGTCACAGTCCTATCAAGAGTGTTACTGTAATAATAATAATAGCTGTACCCAGCAATTCCTTCAATTCAGCATCCGATAACTGAAAAAAAGATCCCGCTTGTTTCTGATTCTAATTTGGACATTTCATAAAATGAACCATTTTGATCTGATTGTAAAGATATTTTTTGGGCAATTTTTTTTTAACTCTTATCTGGATATGAAGTTAGGGCTATGTAGATAAAATAATTCCTAATGTTTTTGTTCACTATGATTATCATGACAGGTATTGTGTAAGTTTCTGTTTAATTTTCAGTTGTGTCTGAGCTGGTGGGGGGAGACTAACTGATATGATGTCTCATATATATAGCACACACAGAGCTGGTGGGGGGAGACTAACTGCTATGATGTCTCCCATGTATAGCACACACTGAGCTGGTGGGGGGAGATTAACTGCTATGATGTCTCATATATTTAGCACACAGACATGAGGCATCGTAATGCCCACTGCGGCACAAGCATTTCCACAGCAGGGAAACCATGGTTCTCACCTTTCCCGCCACTCCCTGTCATATGCTATGGTCATTGGATCTATTTCCTGGACTCATGTCCTGTGCCGGCATCGCATTCCTTCCAGGAGTGCATTTAGGACATGTGGTGTGTGACTTACCCCCATTTCTCAAAGGGCCAGTGTGCATCCCCTGGAAGTGCTTCTCAGACTATGGCTGAGAAGAGCAGAGCATTTAAGGCACCTTTCCCCTATGGGAGGTCCCTGAGAAACATGGTATTTACCTAGACACGTTGCTAGTTTTCAGATCCCCATTCCTTGCTGTATTCTGAGTCCCATGCTTTACCATGTCTATTGCCTAGTACCGCTGTACCCAAAAGCACCAACCTGAACTAGTCCTTCTTCCTTATCCTCTCTGCCAGCCTAAACCAATTCTGCTGCTTTACCCACTATGCCAGCCTGAACCAGCCTTGCCCGCTGTACCAACTGCCCCAGCCTGTACAAGCCTTGCTGCCATACCCAATGCACTGGCTTGAACCAGTTGCACTACTGTACCCTATGCATCTTCTCTGCCAACCATTCAGTCTGCCCTCACCCGAGACTGTACCTGCCCACACCCCTTTGGAGTCAGCAGTCCAGATACTGTGATCCCCTGGAGTAGCACTTGGCGACTATCTACATTCGCAAGCCTAACCTCACTATTAGACGCTCTAAGGAACATGAGATAGCTTAGTAATGTCCCTCTATTTTGAGATCAATACCTTAGCCCAACCAGTTAATTTCCCCACGCTTGCCCCTGCAAGTGTTAACGGTATTCCTTTTTTCCTGTCTTTATGTAGCACACCCTCAGACATAACTACAGTATAAAGGACATTAGAGAACTGTATTGAGCAGTGTAGATAGAAATCTAATTTGGTGTGAGATTAAAAACTTACTAGAAAGCAGCAATATCTTCCCTCTTCTATCTTCTCACCTTCCCCTCATCATATACTTCTATAAGCAGTTGTTATCTAATCCCTCAATGTCTTAAAATGTTAGTAAACATGTAAGTTAACTGAGGGCAGGCTCCAGGTCTCTGTGGGCCTTGGGCAAAAGAGTCTCAGTTGTCCCCCTTAACACATACTACAACTAATGATTCGAATACGAAGGCTGTAGGAAGTGTATATATAAATATATATATACTAGCTGTGAGCCCGATGCAAATGCATCGGGATTCTAGAACGTGGCAATATTATTTGCATTAATAGGATTATTATTACCATTAATAGCATAATTATTAGCATTAACAGCATTATTATTAGCATTAATAGCATTATTAACAGCAATAATAGTACTATTAATAGTATTGTTATTAGTATTATTAGCATTATTACCATAAATAGCATTAATAATAGCGTTAATAGCATTATTATGAGGAGTAATAGCATTATTAGCATTAATAAAATTATTAATAGCATTAATAGAATTAAAAATAGCATTAATAGCATTATTAATAGGATTAATAGCATGATTATTAGAATTAATAGCATTAATATTAGCATGAATAGCATTAATAGCATTATTAATAACATTAATACCATTATTAATAGCATTAATAGCCTAAATAATAGAATTAATAGCATAAATAATCGCATTAATAGCATGACTATTAGCATAAAGAGCATTAATAGCAATATTATTAGCATTAATAGAATTTTGAATAGCATAAATAGCATGATTATTAGCCTTAATAGCATTATTAATAGCGTTAATATGATTATTATTAGCATTATTAGCACTGAAGTGCACTGAGATACAGGCTGATTTTCTGCTAAGGGAAAAAAAAACCTCTATATATCTGAGTGTCTAGCGAGTGTGACGAGCTTTGTGTGACAGAGCGCAAGTGCGACAGAAGTAAGTGTGTGACTTGTGATTCAGTGACTTTGGATTAAGGGAGTTTGGAAGGGAGGACTTACTGAATTGCTGGTTGTATTTTATTAATACTTTGCATTTCTTTTTACTTATCATTTCTGTCTGGTGCAATCCCCATTAGGAAATGAGCTCCATGATTGGCAATGCCATCCAGTGTACATCTTGCCACATGTATGCATTCCTTGACCAGCCGGCCGAGGGTGCATACTGCTGTGTGAGATGTGAGTACGTTGTGCATTTGGAAGCCCAGATACTGGATCTAAATGAACGACTGACAACGCTGAGATCCATAGACAATATGGAAAGGAGTCTGCTGCTCACTGAACAGCTGCTCAATGGGATAGATGTGGGGGAGGATGGTACTATGGAGCCTCAGGACCATGAGGTAGCTAGCTGGGTGACAGTTAGAAGGCGGGGTAGAGGGAAGGGTGCCAGGGAGGCTAGCCCTGATCTGGCACACCCCAATAAATTTGCTATGTTGGCAGATGAGGGGGGTGTGAGTTCAGGTACAGCACTGCTGCAGCAGGGCATGACCTCTGAAAGCCAGAGGAGTGTCTGCTCCAGTAAGGGGGAAAACAGGAGAGTAGGGCAGGCCAGACAGGTGCTGGTAGTGGGGGACTCAATTATTAGGGGAATAGATAGGGCAATCTGTCACAAAGACAGGGATCGTCGAACAGTGTGCTGCCTACCTGGCGCTCGAGTCCGGCACATCGCTGATCGAGTTGACAGATTACTGGGAGGGGCTGGTGAGGACCCAGCGGTCATGGTGCACATTGGCACAAATGACAAAGTTAGAGGTAGGTGGAAGGTCCTTAAAGATGATTTCAGGGAATTAGGCTGCAAGCTTAAGGCAAGGACCTCCAAGGTAGTATTCTCTGAAATACTGCCTGTACCACGTGCCACACCAGAGAGGCAACGGGAGATTAGGGAGATAAATAAGTGGCTCAGGAATTGGTGTAGGAAGGAGGGGTTTGGGTTCCTGGAGAACTGGGCCGACTTCTCTGTTGGCTACAGGTTCTATGCTAGGGACGGGCTGCACCTCAATGGGGAGGGTGCAGCTGTGCTGGGGGAGAAAATGGCTAGAAGGTTGGAGGAGTGTTTAAACTAGGGATTGGGGGGGAGGGTATTCATTGTATAGGAGGGGAAGATAGTGTAAACAGTAACCTGGGCACAAGTAATAAAATTGGGGGTGGCATGGGGGGTGGGGTTAGAACAGTCAATCTAGTAGGAAGGAATAGAGGTAAAGAGAGATGCATAAAGTGCATGTATACTAATGCCAGAAGCCTCACCAACAAAATGGAGGAATTAGAATTGATTTTGTTGGAAAATAATTATGACATGGTGGGGATTTCGGAGACTTGGCTGGACGAGAGCCATGACTGGGCTGTTAATTTACAGGGCTATTGTCTGTTCAGAAATGACCGTACAAATAGGCGAGGGGGAGGTGTATGTTTATACGTAAAATCATCCTTAAAACCCATCCTGCGTGATAATATAGGTGAATCTAATGGAAATGTAGAGTCTCTGTGGGTGGAGATAAGGGGAGGGGGAAAAAATAATAAATTACTGATAGGGGTTTGTTATAAGTCCCCAACAATAATGGAAGTGGAGGAGAATATCCTCATAAAGCAAATAGATGAAGCAGCGACTCAGGGAGAAGTCATTATTATGGGGGACTTCAACTACCCTGAAATACATTGGGGATCAGAAACCTGCAGTTCCAGCAAAGGTAATAAGTTTTTGAAAACTATAAGAGACAATTACCTTTCACAACTGGTTCAGGACCCAACAAGAAGGGGGGCACTGCTGGACCTAATATTAACCAACAGGCCAGACCGCATATCAAATATATGGGTTGGAGGTCACTTGGGTAATAGTGATCATAACTTAATAAGCTTTCAAGTATCCTTTACTAAGACGTGTAGTAGAGGGGCCACAAGGACACTAAACTTCAGGAAGGCAAATTTCCAACGGTTGAGAGATGATCTTAGTGCAATAAACTGGGACGATGTCCTGAGACATAAAAGTACACAACACAAATGGGAGATGTTTATTAGCATCCTGAATAGGACCTGTGCACAATATATACCCTATGGGAATAAGCATGCTAGAAATAGGAGGAAACCACTATGGCTAAATAAAGCGGTAAGAAGTGCAATATGTGACAAAAAGAAAGCATTTAGGGAATTAAAGCAAGTAGGTAGTGATGAAGCATTAAATAAATACAGAAAATTAAATAACATTTGTAAAAAGCAAATCAAGGCAGCAAAGATTGAGACAGAGAGACTCATTGCCAGAGAAAGTAAAAAGAATCCCAAAATATTTTTTAACTACATAAATAGTAAGAAACTAAAAAATGATGGTGTTGGCCCCTTTAAAAATAGTCTGGGTGAAATGGTGGATGAGGATGAGGAAAAAGCAAATATGCTAAATGACTTTTTTTCAACAGTATTTACACAAGAAAATCCCATGACAGACAATATGATCAGTGATAACAAAAATTCTCAATTAAACGTCACCTGCTTAACCCAAGAGGAAGTACGGTATCGTCTAAAAATCACTAAAATTGACAAATCCCCGGGCCCAGATGGGATACACCCCAGAGTGCTGCAGGAATTAAGTACTGTCATAGATAGACCATTATTTTTAATATTTAAAGATTCCATAATATCAGGGTCTGTACCACAGGACTGGCGTATAGCAAATGTGGTGCCAATATTCAAAAAGGGGACAAAAACTGAACTTGGAAATTATAGGCCAGTAAGCTTAACCTCTACTGTGGGTAAAATCCTAGAGGGTTTTCTAAGAGATGCTATACTGGAGTATCTGAACAAAAATAACCTCATGACCCATTATCAACATGGTTTTACGAGGGACCGTTCCTGTCAAACTAATCTAATAAGCTTCTATGAAGAAGTAAGTTCTGGACTGGACCAAGGAAATGCAGTGGATGTGGTGTATATGGACTTTTCAAAAGCTTTTGATACGGTGCCACACAAAAGGTTGATACATAAAATGAGGGCAATGGGGATAGGGGAAAATATGTGTAAGTGGGTTAAGAACTGGCTTAGTGATAGGAAACAAAGGGTGGTTATTAATGGAACACACTCAGAATGGGTCACAGTTAACAGTGGGGTACCACAGGGGTCAGTGTTGGGCCCGCTCCTATTTAATATATTTATTAATGACCTTGTAGGGGGCATACAGAGTAGAATCTCAATATTTGCAGATGACACTAAACTCTGCAGGGTAATCAATACAGAGGAGGACAATTTTATATTACAGGAGGATTTATGTAAACTAGAAGCTTGGGCTGCTAAATGGCAAATGCGCTTTAATGGGGATAAATGTAAAGTCATGCACTTGGGCAGAGGAAACAAAGGGTATAATTATGTGCTTAATTATAAAACACTGGGCAAAACTACCACTGAAAAAGACCTGGGTGTATGGGTAGATGACAAACTCACATTTAGTGGCCAGTGTCAGGCAGCTGCTGTAAAGGCAAATAAAATAATGGGATGTATTAAAAGAGGCATAGATGCTCATGAGGAGAACATAATTTTACCTCTATACAAGTCACTAGTGCGACCACACTTAGAATACTGTGTACAATTCTGGTCTCCGGTGTATAAGAAAGACATAGCTGAACTAGAGCGGGTCCAGAGAAGAGCGACAAAAGTTATTAGAGGACTAAGGGGTCTGCAATACCAAGACAGGTTATTAAACTTGGGGTTATTTAGCTTGGAAAAACGAAGGCTTAGGGGTGATCTTATAATAATGTACAAATATATGAGGGGGCAGTACAGAGACCTTTCTAATGATCTCTTTACTCTTAGGCCTGAGACTGGGACAAGGGGGCATCCTCTACGTCTGGAGGGAAGAAGGTTTAATCATAATCACAGACGTGGATTCTTTACTGTAAGAGCAGTGAGACTATGGAACTCTCTGCCACATGATGTTGTAATGAGTGAGTCACTACTAACATTTAAGAAGGGCCTGGATGCCTTTCTTGAAAACTATAATATTACCGGTTATATATACTAGATTCTTTGATAGGGCGTTGATCCAGGGAATTAGTCTGATTGCCGTATCTGGAGTCAGGAAGGAATTTTTTCCCCCAATGTGGAGCTTAGTGTTGCCACATGGGGTTTTTTTGCCTTCCTCTGGATCAACATGTTAGGCTATGGGTTGAACTAGATGGACTTAAAGTCTTCCTTCAACCTTAAAAACTATGTTACTATGTTAAAACTATGTTACTATTATTATTAGCATTAATAGCATAATTATTAGCATTAATAGCATTATTATTAGCATTAATAGCATTAATAATACAATTAATAGCATTAATATTAGCATTAATAGCATTAATAGTATTATTAATAGCATGAATAACATTATTAATAGCATTAATAGCATTATTAATAGGATTAATAGCATAAACAATAGAATTAATAGCATAACTAATCGCATTAATAGCATTACTATTAGCATAAAGAGCATTAATAGCAATATTATTAGCATTAATAGCATTTTGAATAGCATAAATAGAATGATTATTAGCCTTAATAGCATTATTAATAGCGTTAATATGATTATTATTAGCATTATTAGCATTAATAGTAGCATTAATAGCATAATTATTAGCATTAATAGCATTATTATTAGCATTAATAGCATTATTAATAGCATTAATAGCATTAATAATACAATTAATAGCATTAATATTAGCATTAATAGCATTAATAGTATTATTAATAGCATGAATAACATTATTAATAGCATTAATAGCATTATTAATAGCATTAATAGCATAAATAATAGAATTAATAGCATAAATAATTGCATTAATAGCATTACTATTAGCATAAAGAGCATTAATAGCAATATTATATAGCATTAATAGCATTTTGAATAGCATAAATAGCATGATTATTAGCCTTAATAGCATTATTAATAGCGTTAATATGATTATTATTAGCATAATTAGCATTAATATTAGCATTAATAGCATAATTATTAGCATTAATAGCATTAATAATAGCATTAATAGCAAATTATTTGCATTAATAGCATTATTATTACCATTAATAGCAATAATTATTAGCATTAATAGCATAATTATTAGCATTAATAGCATTAATAATAGCATTAATAGCAATATTATTTGCATTAATAGCATTATTATTACCATTAATAGCATAATTATTAGCATTAATAGCATAATTATTAGCATTAATAGCATTAATAATAGCATTAATAGCAACATTATTTGTATTAATAGCATTATTATTACCATTAATAGCATAATTATTAGCATTAATAGCATAATTATTAGCATTAATAGCATTAATAATAGCATTAATAGCAATATTATTTGCATTAATAGCATTATTATTACCATTAATAGCATAATTATTAGCATTAATAGCATAAATATTAGCATTAATAGCATAATTATTAGCATTAATAGCATTAATAGCAATATTATTTGCATTAATAGCATTATTATTACCATTAATAGCATAATTATTAGCATTAATAGCATAATTATTAGCATTAATAGCATTAATAATAGCATTAATAGCAATATTATTTGCATTAATAGCATTAATATTACCATTAATAGCATAATTATTAGCATTAATAGCATTATTATTAGCATTAATAGCATTAATAATAGAATTAATAGCAATATTATTTGCATTAATAGCATTATTATTACCATTAATAGCATAATTATTAGCATTAATAGCATAATTATTAGCATTAATTGCATTAATAATAGAATTAATAGCAATATTATTTGCATTAATACCATTATTATTACCATTAATACCATAATTATTAGCATTATTAGCATAAATATTAGCATTAATAGCATAATTATTAGCATTAATAGCATTAATAATAGCATTAATAGCAATATTATTTGCATTAATAGCATTATTATTACCATTAATAGCATAATTATTAGCATTAATAGCATAATTATTAGCATTAATAGCATTAATAATAGCATTAATAGCAATATAATTTGCATTAATAGCATTAATATTACCATTAATAGGATAATTATTAGCATTAATAGCATTATTATTAGCATTAATAGCATTAATAATAGAATTAATAGCAATATTATTTGCATTATTAGCATTATTATTACCATTAATAGCATAATTATTAGCATTAATAGCATAATTATTAGCATTAATAGCATTAATAATAGAATTAATAGCAATATTATTTGCATTAATAGCATTATTATTACCATTAATAGCATAATTATTAGCATTAATAGCATTATTATTAGCATTAATAGCATAATTATTAGCATTAATAGCATTATTATTAGCAGTAATATCATTATTATTAGCATTTTTTTTTTTTATTCTTATTTTTTATGTTATTATGTATAATTTTTTTTTTTTTTTAATTATTATTTTTTAATTATTTTTTTTATTATTAAATTAATTTATTATTTGTTATTTAAGTAGCTGAGCCTGAGACACAGTCTTTCAGTCCTCTAGTCATATTCTTACATTTATTCTTTTTATATTATTTTAATATTATATTTATTTTTATTATTTTTTTATTATTTTTTAAATATTATTTAATTATTTTTTTTATTATTTAAATATTATTATTATTTATTAATTTTTTTTAAAGTGAGCCTGAGGCAGAGACCCAGTTCTCTTTCAGGTCTGCTGAAAGGGCTGATATTATTAGCATATATTTTTTTTATTATTATTTTTATTTAATTATTAATTATTTTTTATTTATTTTTTTATTATTTTTTTATTATTTTTTAATTATTTTTTTTATTATTAAATTTATTATTTATTTAAAGTGAGCCTGAGGCAGAGACCCAGTTCTCTTTCAGGTCTGATATTATTAGCATATATTTTTTTTTTTTATTATTATTTTTATTTAATTATTAATTATTTTTTATTTATTTTTGCTCTTTGGTGACGCCGACCAATCAGAATTGGAGCTCACTGCCCATAGACATGCATTAGCGGTGTGTCCGCGATTTTAGGGCCGACAAATAGAACCAGGTGGCCGGCCATAAAATCGCCGACATAGCGGTAATGTATGTCAATGGGAAATGAGGGGCTCTTCTGATTGGCTGAGGGCAGTAGACAGCGACCAATCAGAAGAGCCCCTCACATCTCATTGAGGTAGAATGGTGGATTTGTCGTCCATTCTATCTTAATGATAAGTGAAGAGGACGTCGGAGATGGAAGTTGGCGGAAAGAAGACAGAAGATCCCCGGGGCCGGACGAAGAGGCGGAGATGGCGGAAAGAAGAGAGAAGACCCCCGGGGCCGGAGGAAAAGGACGCCTGGCCGGACGGAGGACTTGTGGATCGGACGGACGATCAGATGACTAAGAAGGCATGTAAGTAATCGACGGGGACGTTAGGTTAGGGGACGGCGGGGGCTTCGGGTGTAGGGCTTTAGGTGTTAGCGACAGCGGCGGGGGAAAGCGGCGGGAGCTTAGGAGGCGGCGGGGCTTAGGGGGTAGGGGCTTAGGTACGGCAGGGCGGCGGCGGACGGTAGGGGCTTAGGTGCGGCAGGGCTTAGGGGGTAGGGGCTTAGGTGCGGCGGGGCTTTTAGGTGCGGCGGGGCTTAGGGGGTAGGGGCTTAGGTGCGGCGGGTCGGGGCTTAGGTGCGGCGGGGCTTAGGGGGTAGGGGCTTAGGTGCGGCGGGGCTTTTAGGTGCGGCGCGGCTTAGGGGGTAGGGGATTAGGTGCGGCGGGTCGGGGCTTAGGTGCGGCGGGTCTTAGGGGGTAGGGGCTTAGGCGCGTCGGGTCGGGGCTTAGGTGCAGCGGGTCTTAGGGGGTAGGGGCTTAGGTGCGGCGGGGCTTAGAGGGTAGGGGCTTAGGTGCGGCGGGGCTTTTAGGTGCGGCGGGACTTAGGGGGTAGGGGCTTAGGTGCGGCGGGGCTTAGGGGGTAGGGGGTTAGGTGCGGCGGGGCTTGGGGGGTAGGGGCTTAGGTGCCGCGGGGCTTTTAGGTGCGGCAGGGCTTAGGGGGTAGGGGATTAGGTGCGTCTGGTCGGGGCTTAGGTGCGGCGGGGCTTAGGGTGTAGGGGCTTAGGTGCGGCGGTGCTTAGGGGGTAGGGGCTTAGGTGCGGCGGGTCGGGGCTTAGGATGCGGCGGGGCTTAGAGGGTAGGGACTTAGGGGCGGCGGAGTGAGGGGGTAGGAGCTTAGGTGCGGGGTGGCTGTGCGGACATTGCGGGGTGGGTGTGCGGACATGGGGTGGCTGTGCGGAGATGGGGGGGCTGTGTGGACATGGGGGTGGCTGTGCGGAGATGGGGGGGGCTGTGCGGAGATGGGAGGCTGTGTGGACATGGGGGTGGCTGTGCGGAGATGGGGGGGGCTGTGCGGAGATGGGGGGGGCTGTGCGGACATGGGGGTGGCTGTGCGGACATGGGGGTGGCTGTGCGGAGATGGGGGGGGCTGTGCGGACATGGGGGGGGCTGTGCGGACATGGGGGGGCTGTGCGGACATGGGGGTGGCTGTGCGGAGATGGGGGGGGCTGTGCGGAGATGGGGGGGGCTGCAGCGGATTCCCGCCGCAGCCCTACCGCAGCCTCATGTCACTAACCCCCGCCACAAGCCGCACACTGACATCGGGAATTGGGGGATGCCGGGGTCGGGGCTCCCAGGGTGCAGGGAGCAACGGGAGCGCACATCGTGCGGCTCCTCCACACTCTCCTCCTGCCTATGGCTGCACAGTCTGTGTGGCCTTAAGACGATCCCGGGTGTCAGCCGCCTCCTGTCAGTGCAGCTGAGTGGCAGCAGCACATGCCAGCTGGGGCCCAGCTGCACTGATAGGAGGCAGCTGACACCCAGGATTATCCTGCACACCGCCACCTTTGCGCCCGCCTCCTACACACCAACTCTCTGAAGGACAACGCCAGCATGAGGGCCAGCACTGGGACCACCAGGGGATGGAGAGGTGAGAGCCCGTGTGTGTGGCTGTGAGTGTGAGTCTGTGTGTTTGTATGTCTGTGTCTGGGTGTGTGTGTCTGGCTGTGGGTGTGAGTCTGTGTGTGTATGTGTGTGGGTATGAGTCTGTGTGTATGTGTGTGGGTATGAGTCTGTGTGTGTATGTGTGTGGGTATGAGTCTGTGTGTATGTGTGTGGGTGTGAGTCTGTGTGTGGGTGTGTGTGTCTGGCTGCGGGTGTGAGTCTGTGTGTGTATGTGAGTGGGTCTGAGTCTGTGTCTAGTTGTGACTCTGTGTGGGGGTGTGAGTCTGTGTGTGGGTGTGAGTCTGATCCTTCCTCCATCTGTCTGTGCTGCTTAGTCCTCCGTCCTCCTCCCCCCCGCCGCTCTGTGCTCCGTCCTACCCCTGCTGCTCCATCCTCCCCCTGCCTGTGGCACTCCGTCCTCCCCCTGCCTGTGCCACTCCATCCTCCATCCTCCCCCTGCCTGTGCTGCTCCGTCCTCCCACACCTCACCACTTTGTCCTCTGTCCTCCCCCCCCGCCACTCTATACTCTGTCCTCCTCTTGCCTGTGCTGCTCCATCCTCCCCCACCCCACTGCTTCCTCCTCCTTCCTTTTTCCTCCGCCACTCCTTCCTCTGTCTTCCCCCTGCCTGTGCTGCTCCGTTCTCCCCCACCCTGCCGCTTTGTCCTCCATCCTCCTCTCCCCTGCCGCTCTATGCTCGTCCTCCCTCTGCCTGTGCCGCTCCGTCCTCCCCCACCCCACCGCTTCCTCCTCCTTCCTTTGTCCTCCACCACTCCATCCTCCCCCCTCCCCCTGCCTGTGCTGCTCCGGCCTCCCCCACCCCGTCGCTTTGTCCTCAATCCTCCTCTCCCCCGCTGCTCTGTGCTCCGTCCTTCCCCTGCTGCTCCGTCCTCCCCCTGCCAGTGCTGCTCGTCCTCCCCCACCCCACTACTTCGTCCTCAGTTCTCCTCCCACCCTCCGCTCTGTGCTCCGTCCTCCCCCTGCCGCTCCATCCTCCCCCTGCCTGTGCCGCTCCATCCTCCCCCACCCTACCGCTTCCTCCTCCTTCTTTTGTCCTCCTCCCCTCCGCCACTCCATCCTCCATCCTGCCTGTGCTGCTCTGGCCTCCCCCACTCCGCCGCTTCGTCCTCCACCATCCTCTCCCCCACCGCTCTGTGCTCCATCCTCCCTCTGCCGCCCTGTCCTCCCCCTGCCTTTACCCACTGCATCCTCTCCAACCCCACTGCTTCCTCCTCCTTCCTTTTTCCTCCTCCCCTCTGCCACTCAATCCTCTGTCCTCCCCCTACTTGTGCTGCTCCGTCCTCCCCCATCCCACTGCTTCGTCCTCTGTCTTCCTCCCCCCGCCGCTCTGTGCTCCATCCTCCCCCTGCCGCTCTGTCCTCCCCCTGCCTGTGCCACTCAATCCTCCCCCACCCTACCACTTCCTCCTCCTTCCTTTGTCCTCCTCCCCTCTGCCACTCCATCCTCCGTTCTCCCCCTGACTGTGCTGCTCCGTCCTCCCCCATCCCGCCGCTTCATCCTCCGTCCTCCTCCCCCCACCGCTCTGTGCTCCATCTGCCCCCTGTCTGTGCCGCTCCATCCTCCCCCACCCCACCATTTCCTCCTCCTTACTTTGTCCTCCTCCCCTCTGCCACTTCATCCTCCATCCTCCCCTTGCCTGTGCTGCTCCGTCCTCCCCCACCCTGCCTCTTTGTCCTCCATCCTCCTCTCCCCCACCGCTCTGTGCTTAGTCCTCCACCTACCTGTGCCGCTCCATCCTCCTTCATCCCACAGCTTCTTCCTCCTTCCTTTGTCCTCCTCACCTCCACCACTCCACCCTCCGTCCTCCCCCTGCCTGTGCTGCTCCATCCTCCCCCACCCCGTTGCTTCATCTTTTGTGCTCCTCCTCCCCCGCCACTCTGTCCTCCCCCTGGCGCTCCATCCTCCCCCTGCCTCCCCCACCCCACCGCTTCCTCCTCCTTCCTTTGTCCTCCTCCCCTCCGCCTCTCCATCCTCTGTCCTCCCCCTGCCTGTGCTGCTCCATCCTCCCCCACCCCTCCGCTTCGTCCTCTGTCCTCCTCCCCCCCACCGCTCTGTGCTCCGTCCACCCCCTGCCTGTGCTGATCCATCTCCCCCACCCCATTGCTACCTCCTCTGTCCTCCATCCTCCCCCCCCCCTGCCGTTCCATCCTCCCTCCTCCCCCCGCCACTCCATCCTCGACCTACCTGTTCCCCTCCATCCTCCTCCCCCCTGCCACACCATCCTCCCCTCGCCACTCCGTCCTCAAAGTCCCTCCCTATTCAGCCCTCACCGCCTTCCCCATGCAATCCCTATTTCTGTATTCTAGAATACCCGATGCGTTAGAATCGGGCCACCATCTAGTATATATATATATATATTACCAAAAATCAGACAACACACATCACGGATCATATACTTCTCTTTGCTTTATTGGCCCATTAACAATCGCAATATAGACCCTTCCTCCAGCAGACACTGTGATGCGCTTGGAAACTGCCAAATTCTATCTTTTAAACTGACCCCTCCCTGAACGCAGACATAGCGCTGGTGTGACCCTAGCCTTACTGGGTGCAGCAGTTCACACACAAAGTTTTCAGATTTAGCAATGCAGCAGAGCTGGGAAAGCTGCCCCGACCCACACCAGGCTCTGTACTGTATGCAATATCTATAGACAGTGAGAAGCTAATTACAGAAGGGGGTGTGCTGAACTTGAGCTCATGTGCTGCTGTGTCTGAGCAATGATAAGTTACTGATAATAAAACAAACATTGCAGGTAAATAGCAACATTCTTTGTGAAAAGAGGAATTGCTGAATTCTCTGTGTTAACCCTTAAATCATGCTGTCTTCAGATTACATAACAAAAACCTTGTAATGCTGGTCTGTTTGTCCATTCTTTCCCGGCGTTACTGTGCAGGTTAGTGCTCTTACACTATGATCCTTCCCTTCCCCATAACCAGCTGGGATACCATTGTCTGTTACATTTAAGCATGCTGCTCGGTTCCCTTCTCTGTTTCATAGCCGTACGCGTGCCATGAGGTCTTGTGCTGAGCTTCATGTCCATCCTGGCTGCTATTCGCAGGCTTCAAGGTCCTCAGCTGTGTTTCATTACTTTCCATATGTGTCCAGGCGTGCAGCCACTGCCAGGTGCCCTAGACCTCAGTTCCTGTGCTGGGTATGAGGGGTTCCAGTTTGTGCCTGGGGTGAGCATAGCCACATCATTTGTTAGGGATGGTGTGCACTTTGAATTGCTGTCCCCAGCCTATCGCTGAGGGGCAGCTCCTATTTAAAGTTTCCCTTCCTTGTTGGGCATTGCCAGAGCTTTGCATTAGGTTTGTAAATCTAGCCATGTGTGTTGGTCTAGCCAGCTGCTCCTGGTCAGCCTTTAATATCTGCTCCAGTTCTGCCTGTCGTCAGTCCTGTGTTAGCTGATTTCTCTGTCTTTGTCCCTTGACCTGTCCTGTCTGTGTTACCACTGGTACCAGCCTTCCTGCCTTGTCTCTGGAAACCTTCTGTCCCTTGTACCTTGAACCTAAAGACTGTGAGTTTCTTGTATCCTGCGTCATGTGAATAAAACTCTGTTCATCTCAGTTGAAGTCCTGTGTTCCTGCTGAGCGTTTACTACGCTGTGCACCTGCTGTTGTGCTGTGTTTGCACCATCCAGCTCTGGACCACTCCTGTGGTGCCTGTGTCACTCAGATCCAGTCCATGCTCGTCATGCTTGCACTGTCCCAGCTCCAGTCTGCTCCTGTGATGTCATCCAGCTCCGATTGTTCCTGCAGTGCTTGCACCCTCTTGCTTGGGTCCTTTCCACCCACTATCTGATGTCCCGTATATGATGACATCTGCCTGGTTCCTGGAGCCATGTCCAATGCCCCGAGTCTGATGACCAGCGCCTGGAGTCATGTCCGATGCTTGGAGTCTGATGACTACTGCCGGTGCCTGGAGTCAATCCAATGTCCAGTATTCAGATGCCCTGCCTGTTTCCTGATGTTCCCTGCCTGGAGCCATGTCCGATGTTGAGAGTCCAAATGTCCTGGCTGTGTCCTAGATATCCAGCCTGTGTCCAGATGTCCAGTCCAAGTTCCTGGTCATCAAGCCCATGTTCCTGAGTCGGTCTCGCTAATGTTCCTGGAGGGCTCTTCTTCCAAGTTCCTGGTGAGTCTCCAGCCTTGTTTTCCAGTGACAGCACTGCCTGAGTTTCCTGGATCTGACCAGCCGGTGTCCTGAGCTGTCCTGTTGGTGTTTCTGGACCTTTGTTTTCCATTTTCCACCTGTGTCCTGATGTCCAACCTGTTCCTTGTTCTCGTCTGCCTGAGGACGATGTCCAATGTTTTCTTGCTGTGCCAGTACTACAACTGAGGCCTGAGTCAATGGTCCTACTGGAATGCCCATGCCAGATGACCCTGGACTGCATCAACTCATGATGACCTCCTGCCATGCCATCACCTGATGTCTGCCAATCTGTGATGTTCCTCTTGACTTATGTGCAGATCAGATGCCTGGCATTACCTCTAGTGTCGTGTAACTTGTACTGTGATTTTCTGTTAGTAAACTTTGTTCCGTTTCCTGAAGTTGTGCGTTGTCTTCTAGTCCTGCATTGTATCATTTTGCCCATTTGTTCAGGTGCCACAGACCCCAGTTACTGCCCTTCCCTAATCCGGGTAGGCCTGGGTCCTCTCTGTGGCCCAGTGAATCCACATAACCAAACCACCTTGGATGCACGCCCCACATTGCCATGGCCTGGCGACGTGGGAAGGTAAGCAAAACGTGTTCCGTGAAAAACCTGTTGATAAATTCCCTATACTCATTAAGCAACCTTAAACAAACTTAGATGGCCAGAAATATATGCTGATCTTTGAGTCACACTGCTTGAAGACATGGAGGCCCATTCATTGGGACGGCCATAGTGCAGGCTCAGGATATGCCAGTCTTGCTGTAATGCAAATCATTGAAAAAATTAACAGGCGCATGCGAGTGGTGTGAGCCTCCATGCACCCTGCCTTGAATGCTACTCCAGTTAGGGACTACAGTAGCATTTCTGGCATACAGTATGACAGCATCTTTATTAAATGGCATGGTTGGCATGGCTGTGCTCCATTCCGGTTTGGCTACTCCCCAGTTTTGTCCATTTGGCAGAGCTGACTCAAACTGACATAACAACGCCACATTCGCACATTTTCTGGGCAACTCTGCAATGTGCAAATAAATTGTGACTTTTTAAAGATTTTAAAATTTTAATGAATCTGCCCTAAAATGTATAAATGTCTCATATGAACAACATATTCCACTCTTGGTTCTAGTGGTCGTCTATGATGTACTTATTAAAGTTGCTAATGGTCTCGTTGGGACAGTCAATTTATCTACAACAATTCTAGCAAATTTAAGAATGGCTTGGGCTGAAAAGAGACAAGGTTACATATATCTCACCTAAAAAAGCTTGATCTTGCCCTGTTTTTGTCATTTTCAGGGCCGAATTTAAACATATCTATTTACCAATGATGATGTTGATCAGTGTGATTGCATTGACTTTTTCAACTTGAAATAGGTGCTGTGCACTCATCCACTCTTCGCCCTTAAAAGGAACCAACCACCAAGATTTAACCACCTGTAAATCAGTGCAGCAGGTGATTGTTGCGTGCAGCGTGACATCACTATTTGTTTTTCTTACTCCTCCACTGATGTCTTGTCTTTTTGCTGTAAACTGAACTCCCCCTTCCTGGAAGAGTCTGAATGAGGTGGAATGGATTTGGCTTACAGCAGAAAGACAAACCCACAGGGTAGGAATGAACAATCCCAAATAGTGATGTCACGCTGCACACATCAATCACCTGCTGCACTGATTTACAGCTGGTTAAATCTTGGTGGTTGGTTCCCTTTAAGCCCCTTAAATTCAATTGTGGGTGCGAAGCTGGTTGTAAAAGTGAGAACTTGGATTTTTGCCTTGTTAAAGCACCAAAAAAAGCTCCTTTGGCAGCCCAGGATCTATTGATATACAATAACTCTATCCCGTAAAGAAAAACATTAACAAAAGTGAACTGGGCAATTTATTTATTTCCCTAGAACAGTAGTGGGTGTAATGTACCATTAAGGTGACAAATAGTCCTTTTTTTTTCATATATTTCATGAAATAAATTGGATCAAAGAATTTTCTAAATCTAATCACGACTAGAGTATCACACTTCCAGCCTATCTGCCATTTTTGTCCTTAGATTAGAAATAAAAATCATACAGGAAACCTTGCCCTTTGTACTTTTTTCTGATACTATGAGTCATGGGTTGGTAGATGTAAAAGGGAGTCTTAAAAAATCTGCTCCTTTGTTTCCTCTGATCTCTGTGATTTTTTTTCTTTCTAAAAGTTTTTGCTAACTTTTCCTATTTCCCTCTATTTTATGCCATGTAGGAAGTTCTGTTAGTCTGGAGGCTCATGGCTCAAAATGTCTTCAAGTTTAGCAGTAAATATCCAAAGGAGAATTTTAATTTAGAGTTGTCTAAAGGCGGCGATCGGAGGCAACCTAACGTGCGCATGCACATTTTTCATGGTTGCCTCCGAACGCCGATAGCGCATTTACACGCCGCAATTGCGTCCTCAACCTAAGGTGATGTGTCGTCCTGAAAGTTCCCATACCGACATTGGGAAACATCCGGTTGACTCCTGACGCCGCTTCACACGCAGCAATCCCCAAAGGAATGTGGGTGTACATGTTCAGCTCCGCAAGAACATAGGCGTGACAGACTTGTGTATTCTGCGCCCCAAATATGCTGATTAGGCAATGCAATAGCATCATGATTGGCCAGCCTGCGCAGGAAGGCTGCCTAATACATGACGCCATTGCAACTGTGTGGTGTGAATGGGCAGCTCTTCAAATATGTCACCCTGTGAAGGGACAGCCAATGGTAACATAGTAGCCCCCACCAATCATCGCTGACGGGTTGCGGTATCCAGCACGCTGTGGCACACCTCCGGGAAGTCAGTAGGCAATGCTGATTCAATCCCTATTGCCTGTTCACACGCCAACACCAGGAAATTCACCTTCAGGGTTGCGTCTGGTTTTTGAACAATGCTCTGAAATCGCAACTGGAGCAACTTTCAAAATCACCACCGGGTTCCACGAATACACGCCACAATTCGGAACAATCTCATGGCAACAGTGACGGAACTCTGGATTGCCTCTCAGTTTCAACACCATAGTTGCGGCATGTAAAGCTATCTTAATGGCACTTTTACTTGAGTGCTAGCTCCAAAAAGGAGCACCAGCTGACACTACGTTCAAGCACATGTACAGTTGAAACCAGATTATATACCCTATCTAAAAAGACACATATGTATGTTTTTCTCCCTATCTTTCCAATTTTAGATCAATTAGGATTACCATAATTATTAATATTTGCCAAATGCCCATAACTTTTCAATAGGATTGATATCAGGGCTTTATGTGGGCCACTCCAAAACATTGACTTTGTTACCCTTAAGTCACTTTGTAACCAGTTTGGCAGTATGCTTCAGGTCATTGTCTATTTGGAAGACCAATTTCCACCCAAGCTTTAACTTCCTGGCTGATGTCTTGTGATGTTGCTTCAGTATTGCCACATAATCGTCATCCTCATGATGCCATCTATATCGTGAAGTGCACCAGAGTAAAACAACCCCACAACATGATGCTGCCACATGATTTACAGTTGGTATGGTCTTCTTAGCTTTCTAAGCTTCTCTCTTTTTCTTCCAAACATAATGATGGTCATTGTGGCCAAACAGTTCAATTTTAGTTTTGTCAAACTCCAGGTCATGTCTCCAAAATGTAAGGTCTTTGTCCCTGTATGCATTTGCGAAAATGAATGTGGATTTTTTATGCTTCTTTTGGAGAGTGGCCTATCAGCCCATGTTGATACAGTACTTGTTTCACTGTGCATAAATAATAATACGAGATAACTAAAAGAGAGGAAACAAAAGCACAATAGGGTCTTATCTTTTAAAACAATTTTAAATGAACACTACAATAGCTGCACACCTAGCCTGGTTGTAGGATCACAAACAGAATACGCATATAGTACAGCTGCAGCCGGATCCACACTCCACATTAGCTGTGGCGGTTGATACAAATACAATGGACGGTGCTATTTGACCCATGCAAACCATATAGAGATGATAGACGTCAATGCATTAAAGGTTAGTGGTGCCTTTATTCTCGACACGTTTCAGAGCGTGTCCCGACTCCTTCATCAGGAGAGCAACCATGGAGATGCACCGTCCTTTGGATTTGCATCATCTTAACAAGGTCTTTTGCTTTTGTTCTTGGGTTGATATTCACATGTCAGACCAAAGGATATTCATCTCTGGGATGCAGAACCTGTCTCATTCCTGAGAGGTATGATGGCTGGACATTCCCATCTTGTTTGTACTTGCATATAATTGTTTGTACAGATTAATGGGGCTCATTCAGGTATCTGGAAATTGAATTTAAGGATGAACTAGACTTGTGCAAGCCCACTATTCTCTTCCTGATATCTTGGCAGTTTTCTTTGGACTTTCCCATGATGCTACACAAAGAATCAGAGTGTTTCAGGTGTGTATTAAAATACATCCACAAGGGTGTCCCTAATTAACTCATATGTTGCTAATAAACCTATCAGAAGCCACCAAACACATGACATCATCACATGGGCTGTCCCAAATTGTTTAAAGGTATAGTAGTCTTACTGTATGTATACTTGTGACTTTGCAGAAAGTAATAGAAATGCCTGAAAACATTCTTGTTCTCTCTTATTCTGGCATTTGGTAAATATGAATAATCATGGCAATACTAATTGACCTAAAATGGGAATGATTTAGTCCGATTTCATGTCAGATAGTGAGAAAAACATGAATACATGTCTTTTCATATAGTATATGGCAACATCTGGTTTCAACTGAATCACAAAAGGTACAATGTCATTTCACTTACTTCAGAGGAGGGCAATGAGAAGATCCAACTTTGCCCTCCATAATTCCTGTGCAAACATAAGTCCCAACTGAGACATTCCCCTGCTGCAGTCCCAAAGATATGATCTCTCCTGCTTGATGAGCACAGACCTTCCTGTTCAACCTTTCCTCTTCCTTAGTCTGGATGGAAACTCCACACTGTGATTATCTCTCGTGCAATCTTCACAGCTTCAATTTGACCTCTTTTGGGTGTTCAAAGAAAAATGTATTCCATCATAAAAAAAATACAAACAAGCCACACTACATTTTGGGGTAAAATCCTTCTTTAGACTCATAACCACAGATCTTCTAGGTATGAAGGTATGGGACTTGCACAAATTTTGCTTCTTCACGTAATCTCAAACAGACTCGATGATGTTGAGATCAGGGCTCTGCCGGGGCTGGCCACATCATCACTTCCAGGCCTCCCTGTTCTTCTCTTTGTTGAAGATAGTTCTTAAAGACATTGGTGTGTTTGAGGTCATTGTCCTGCTGAAGAATAAATTTAGAGCCGATCAGACACCTCCCTGATGGATAAGTATCCGCCTGTGTTTTTCAACATTGAGGACACCAAAAAATGGCTAAAATTAAGGACTGTATATGCCGTGGTCAGCTAAGGAAACTTAGTGCGGCAGCCAAGAAAAGCACATCATGCTTACTTCCCTTCTAATTCGGAAGATGTCAAGCAGTGCCATTAGCTCAGACCTGGTGAACCAGTGGGACTCTACTACACCTAGCTACTGTCTGGAGAAGTTGACCAGAAGTTGTCTTCATGGAAATTGATGAGTAGAAATGTGAAATATTTGGCAGTAACAGAAGGCTGCTTGTGGTACAATAATGAGGGTCTGCAGGAACAATGATGCACAGTGGAGGGTCCTTCTAGGTTTGAGGCTGCAATTTGGCAAAAGAAGTTGGGGATTTTGTCAAGATGAATACTATTATCAATGTCTAGAAATACGTTTAGATATTTATCCATCATTTAATAACTGTGTACAAATGTACCTAGAAGAATTAATGCTTTGATGCTGTTTTGAAGACAAAGGGTCACACCAAATATTGATCCAATTTAGGATTCTCTTTTGGCATTTACTCTGCATTTTATTAATTACTTAAATTACACTATCAACACTTTGATTTTTTTTTTTTAAACATTCTTACTTAGCAGCCTTTTTTTCCACATCTGCATAAAACATTTGGCTAGTAATGTTCATAATGCCAAAAAGAAAAACCTGAGAATACTGGGCTCCTAAAAAATGACCATAGAGCTATAATTGTAGAGGATAAAGAGAAGGCTGAGATGTTAAACTTGTACTTTTCCTCTATGTTCAGCAATGAACTGCCTGTGCCACGTATCTTTCAGCAATGCATCAAGCAATGTCTAACATCCAATGTCACCACACGTAGCACAGGTAGACGTACGGCTGTGTCTGAACAAACTAAATATTGACAAAGTCATTGTGCCACATTGTATTGTTCATGGAGAATGAGAGAGTTGAGCTCAATAATATACAGACTGATGTATCTCATCTTCATAGGGTGCTGTTACACTTGGCGACGTTCCAGCGATCCCGATAACGATACGACCTGGTAGGGATCGCTGGAACATCGCTATGTGGTTGCTGGTGCAATGTCAAACAGTCAGATCTACTCAATGATGCAGCAACGATATGGCAACCAGTATAATGACCTCGGAGGTCGTTGGGACCCTATCACACAGCAGCAAGTCTGATGACTCAGATCTACGTGTTTGAGTTCTGAGTCATTCTGAGGTCTTTGTTAAGGTGTCAAACGCATGCATGCTGCCCAGCGGGAAACTGACAATCAAGAAATGGTCCAGGAGATTCAGATACGATCGTCGATCTCACAGCGGGGGCCTGGTCGCTGCTACGTGTCAAACATGGCGAGATCACTGGCGAGGTCGCTGTTGCATCACAAAACCTGTGACGTAGCAGTGATCTCACTATGTGTAACAGAGGCTTTAGACTCATTTGTAACAGTATTACAAAACTGGGTGAGACTGACGTGGTACCTGTAAGGTAGATCCATGTAAATACCATATAGTAAGTCTAATATCAATGGTGTACATTTTTCAAGGAATCATAAGAGATGAACTTTAAAAATTATGTTGCTGTGAATGATATAATGACCACTAGCATGGATTCATGAAGAATAAGTTGTCCCTAACCAACATGTTGGGTTTCTATGAGGAAGAAAGTGCAAATCTGGATGTTGGTAATTCAGCTGATGGGATATATTTGGACTTTGCAAAGGCATTTATACTGTTTGTAACACAAGGATCTGTGCTAGGACCAATTGTTTTAATCCATTTATTAATGACCTGATGAATGAGATTGAGAGAGAAGGGTCAATCCTTTGTGAGGAAGCGCTTGCTGCACGTGTTGGGGAACACTCATTTCATCTGTGCAATGTAGAAACACAGGTACTCTCTCTATAAAAGATAGTCTATCCGGTGTATTAAAAGTCATAAACCACTACACTGGCAATATTGCCGATAACCATCACCACAGTTAACACAAGGAAGTATATACACATATACTGTATAGTGATGAGCGAGTACTAAAATGCTCGGGTGCTCGAAGCTCGGGCCGAGCATCCCGAGATACTCGTGTACTCGGCCCGAGTAACGAGCCCAATGTTATCCTATGGGAGACACGAGTATTTTTATGAAATGACTGCCGGCTGCCTGGAAAAACCCTAAAAATGTCACAAAAGTCTCAGAAGAGTGCTGAAATGACATGGCAACACCATGGGGAAGACCCCTGGAAGCATTTCTCACTCAAAAGTCACAGCTGTGAACAATGTTGTCCGAGTTTCACGCCAATTTTACGGAGTGTCCAGAAAACCTTCCAAAATTACACCAAAATGAATATTTAGGGTGGAAATGTTAAGGGCACATACCCAATAGTGAGATACAGCTGGTGTATGTTACTTTTTGTGATTACATGAAAGATTTTACGTACAAACATTGTGCGGCACTCCGATGACCCTGACAAGAGACGTACATGAAGCCCTGTCTAGAAATAATGTGCCCATTTTGAAGAACTGGGTCTATTGTAGTATCTTCCTTTGCCAGGGCAGTCCAAAATTGGGAGGTTCACCAATGCCCCTGGATACAGACATGCAGGATGGCCTGTAAACAAGAACTGGGTGTATTGTAGTATAGCCCATTGGCCAGGGCAGCCAAAAATTGGGAGGTTCAACAATGACCCATGCTTACAGACATGTAGTAGGGCCTGTAACCCTCAAGTGGGTGTATTGTAGTATAGCCCTTTGGCCAGGGCAGACAAAAATTGGGAGGTTCAACAATGACCCATGCTTACAGACATGTAGTAGGGCCTGTAACCCTCAAGTGGGTGTATTGTAGTATAGCCCTTTGGTCAGGGCAGCCAAAAATTGGGAGGTTCAACAATGACCCATGCTTACAGACATGTAGTAGGGCCTGTAACGCTCAAGTGGGTGTATTGTAGTATAGCCCTTTGGCCAGGGCAGCCAAAAATTGGGAGGTTCAACAATGACCCATGCTTACAGACATGTAGTAGGGCCTGTAACCCTCAAGTGGGTGTATTGTAGTATAGCCCTTTGGCCAGGGCAGCCAAAAATTGGGAGGTTCAACAATGACCCATGCTTACAGACATGTAGTAGGCCTGTAACCCTCAAGTGGGTGTATTGTAGTATAGCCCTTTGGCCAGGGCAGCCAAAAATTGGGAGGTTCAACAATGACCCATGCTTACAGACATGTAGTAGGGCCTGTAACCCTCAAGTGGGTGTATTGTAGTATAGCCCTTTGGTCAGGGTAGACAAAAATTGGGAGGTTCAACAATGACCCATGCTTACAGACATGTAGTAGGGCCTGTAACCCTCAAGTGGGTGTATTGTAGTATAGCCCTTTGGTCAGGGCAGCCAAAAATTGGGAGGTTCAACAATGACCCATGCTTACAGACATGTAGTAGGGCCTGTAACCCTCAAGTGGGTGTATTGTAGTATAGCCCTTTGGCCAGGGCAGACAAAAATTGGGAGGTTCAACAATGACCCATGCTTCCAGACATGTAGTAGGGCCTGTAACCCTCAAGTGGGTGTATTGTAGTATAGCCCTTTGGTCAGGGCAGCCAAAAATTGGGAGGTTCAACAATGACCCATGCTTACAGACATGTAATAGGGCCTGTAACCCTCAAGTGGGTGTATTGTAGTATAGCCCTTTGGTCAGGGTAGACAAAAATTGGGAGGTTCAACAATGACCCATGCTTACAGACATGTAGTAGGGCCTGTAACCCTCAAGTGGGTGTATTGTAGTATAGCCCTTTGGTGAGGGCAGCCAAAAATTGGGAGGTTCAACAATGACCCATGCTTACAGACATGTAGTAGGGCCTGTAACCCTCAAGTGGGTGTATTGTAGTATAGCCCTTTGGCCAGGGCAGACAAAAATTGGGAGGTTCAACAATGACCCATGCTTACAGACATGTAGTAGGGCCTGTAACCCTCAAGTGGGTGTATTGTAGTATAGCCCTTTGGTCCATGGGCAGAACAAAAATTGGGAGGTTCAACAATGACCCATGCTTACAGACATGTAGTAGGGCCTGTAACCCTCAAGTGGGTGTATTTTAGTATAGCCCTTTGGTAGGGCAGCCAAAAATTTGAGGTTCAACAATGACCCATGCTTACAGACATGTAGTAGGGCCTGTAACCCTCAAGTGGGTGTATTGTAGTATAGCCCTTTGGCCAGGGCAGACAAAAATTGGGAGGTTCAACAATGACCCATGCTTACAACATGTAGTAGGGCCTGTAACCCTCAAGTGGGTGTATTTTAGTATAGCCCTTTGGTGAGGGCAGCCAAAAATTGGGAGGTTCAACAATGACCCATGCTTACAGACATGTAGTAGGGCCTGTAACCCTCAAGTGGGTGTATTGTAGTATAGCCCTTTGGCCAGGGCAGACAAAAATTGGGAGGTTCAACAATGACCCATGCTTACAGACATGTAGTAGGGCCTGTAACCCTCAAGTGGGTGTATTGTAGTATAGCCCTTTGGCCAGGGCAGACAAAAATTGGGAGGTTCAACAATGACCCATGCTTACATACATGTAGTAGGGCCTGTAACCCTCAAGTGGGTGTATTTTAGTATAGCCCTTTGGTGAGGGCAGCCAAAAATTGGGAGGTTCAACAATGACCCATGCTTACAGACATGTAGTAGGGCCTGTAACCCTCAAGTGGGTGTATTGTAGTATAGCCCTTTGGCCAGGGCAGACAAAAATTGGGAGGTTCAACAATGACCCATGCTTCCAGACATGTAGTAGGGCCTGTAACCCTCAAGTGGGTGTATTGTAGTATAGCCCTTTGGTCAGGGCAGCCAAAAATTGGGAGGTTCAACAATGACCCATGCTTACAGACATGTAATAGGGCCTGTAACCCTCAAGTGGGTGTATTGTAGTATAGCCCTTTGGTCAGGTAGCCAAAAATTGGGAGGTTCAACAATGACCCATGCTTACAGACATGTAGTAGGGCCTGTAACCCTCAAGTGGGTGTATTGTAGTATAGCCCTTTGGTGAGGGCAGCCAAAAATTGGGAGGTTCAACAATGACCCATGCTTACAGACATGTAGTAGGGCCTGTAACCCTCAAGTGGGTGTATTGTAGTATAGCCCTTTGGCCAGGGCAGACAAAAATTGGGAGGTTCAACAATGACCCATGCTTACAGACATGTAGTAGGGCCTGTAACCCTCAAGTGGGTGTATTGTAGTATAGCCCTTTGGCCAGGGCAGACAAAAATTGGGAGGTTCAACAATGACCCATGCTTACAGACATGTAGTAGGGCCTGTAACCCTCAAGTGGGTGTATTTTAGTATAGCCCTTTGGTGAGGGCAGCCAAAAATTGGGAGGTTCAACAATGACCCATGCTTACAGACATGTAGTAGGGCCTGTAACCCTCAAGTGGGTGTATTGTAGTATAGCCCTTTGGCCAGGGCAGACAAAAATTGGGAGGTTCAACAATGACCCATGCTTACAGACATGTAGTAGGGCCTGTAACCCTCAAGTGGGTGTATTGTAGTATAGCCCTTTGGCCAGGGCAGACAAAAATTGGGAGGTTCAACAATGACCCATGCTTACAGACTTGTAGTAGGGCCTGTAACCCTCAAGTGGGTGTATTTTAGAATAGCCCTTTGGTCAGGGCAGCCAAAAATTGTGAGGCTCCTCTTTGTCCCTGGATAGAGACGTGCTGGAGGGCCTCAAAACATTTTTCACATAGAAAAGATGCGGGTATCCTGTCTTTGTAATGCCCATTCAAAAAGAATGGGCGTAAAAATTTACCACTGTGGGTATACCTGAAACTACAGCCAAACTATTGTAACGGTCATCATGGTGCCACATGAGGAGAAGGAGGAGCAGTCCAGCGATTAGCCAAGGAATAGGAAGACAACGTGGTGGATGATCCAGTAGCTTACCCAACCTGGCAGGAGTATATGCAGAGCGAGGACAGCAGTGCACAGGGGGAGGGAGGCATAGCATCCCAACAGGCAGTACGAAGCAGGGTCGGGTACGCAGGCATAAGGCAGGCAACCGTTCCCCGGAACAACAACACGACACAAGGTGCCTGTGCAAATGTTAGGTCTTCCCGAGTCTGGCAGTATTTTCAGTTGGCTCCAGATGACTCTAAAAAGGCCATTTGCAACACCTGCCATGCCAGCATCAGCAGGGGTACGAAAAGTAGCAGCCTGCCCACCACTAGCATGATCAGGCACATGTCAGCCAAGCACACAACTTTGTGGAAACTACAACAGAGTCGAGAAGCGGTGCTTGCTGATGTCACTGCTACGTCTTTGCCTGTTGTGCGTGCGAGCCAATCCCCTGTCCAAGCTGGCCGCGAACAAGCCTCCGTCCCTGCACCTGAAGTTGCCCACGTCCAAATTACACCACCATCAAGCACGTCCTTTTCCCAGCGCAGTGTTCAATTATCCATTCAGCAAACATTTGAACGCAGGCGCAAATACGCTGCCAACGCCCCACATGCCACAGTCCTGAATGATCACATTTCGCAACTCATTGCGCTACAAATGTTGCCTTTCCGGCTGGTGTAGACGGAAGCATTCCGCGACCTGATGCCGGCTGCTGTCCCACGTTACTCGGTCCCCAGCCGCCACTATTTCTCCAGATGTGCCGTCCCCGCATTGCATAACCACGTGTCCAACAGCATCACACGTGCCCTGAACAACGCTGTTTCAGCCAAAGTCCACCTAATAATAATAATAATAATAATACAGCTTTATTTATATAGCGCCAACATATTACGCAGCGCTTTACAATGTAGGGTTAGAGTATAGAAAATATAATACAGTAAGTAATTACAGTACAGAACAAATACAGTAGAATAATTGGATACAAAACAATAGGCATAGAATCAATGTAAAAAAGAAAATACAAAAAATAAAGCAAGAAATGAAGGTGACCCTGCTCAAAAGAGCTTACAATCTACAACGGGATAGGGGTTGCACAAGGTACAGGGGCTTATTGCACGGATGGTCCAGGCATCTTGAGGAAATGGGGCATAGAACTAAGCTTACATGGATGGTCATTATACAGTCTGTGTAGACCTTTTTGGTTTGGTGGAGTTTGTAGAAGAGTAATGTCCAGAGGGATAGCCCACTATCTACAGTACAAAGGACTTCTATAAGGGAGTATGATAGGCCGCCTTAAAAAGATGCTTTTTTAGGGATCGTCTGAAGCCATGCAAGTTGTGGATAGTCCTGATTTCTTTTGGTAAAGCATTCCAGAGGTTTGGTGCAGCTCTGGAGAAGTCTTGGAGCCGGTACTGGGAGGATCGGATTATTACCGATGTCAGTCGAAGGTCATTTGAGGAACGTAGAGGGCGAGTGGGGTGATAGACAGAGATGAGGGAGGAGAGGTAGAGGGGTGCTGCACTGTGAATAGCTTTGTGGGTGATAAGAAGCAATTTGAATTGGATGCTGTAGTATACGGGCAGCCAGTGCAATGACTGGCACAGAGCAGAGGCATCTGAGTAACGATTGGCCAGATGGGTGATCCTGGCTGCTGCATTAAGGATGGACGGGAGAGGAGAAACTCTGGTGAGGGGGAGGCCGCTTAATAGAGAATTGCAATAGTCAAGGCTGTAATGGATTAGGGCCACGGTGAGGGTTTTTGTTGTTTACAGGGTGAGAAAGGGACGGACTCTGGAGATATTCTTCAAGTGTAAGTGACATGAGCGGACGAGACATTGTGTGTGGGAGGAGGAGAGATCGGTGTCAAACATAACACCCAGACAACGAGCCTGCTGCCTAGGCATTATCGTGGTGCCACAAACTGAGAGAGAGATGTCCGATTTAGGGAGGTTAGTGAATGGGTGGAGCAGAAGAAGTTCAGTTTTGGAAAGGTTTAGTTTCAAATAGAGAGTGGACATGATATTGGAAACTGGAGGTAGACAGTCATTGCTGTTCTTTAATACCGCAGGGGTAAGGTCAGGGGCTGAAGTGTATAACCACAGACACGTGGACAAGTGCTTGTGGGCAAGGCCGCTACATCTCCTTGACAAAACACTGGGTTAATATTGTGGAGGCTCTGACACAGTCTGATCGAGGGACGGAACACGTCCTTCCCACACCAAGGATAGCAGGCCCTACCTCTGTCAGGGTTTCACCGACACTCTACAGCTCCGGAATGTCATGCTCTTCAGCGTCCTCCTCCTCCTCCTGCTCATCCTCATCCACTGTACCCTCCACACCAGTCCCAAGCTGGAAGCACTGCAGCACTGCCTCTGCGAAGCGTCAACAGGCTGTGCTGAAGCTAGTCTGCATAGGTGACAAACCCCACAATGCAGAAGAGGTGTGGACAGCTCTGAAACAGCAGGCAGATCACTGGCTCACACCTCTGAACCTAAAGCCAGGAAAGGTCGTGTGTGACAATGGACGGAACTTGGTGGCAGCTTTGAGGCGAGGCCAGCTGACGCATGTTCCATGCGTGGCCCACGTGCTCAACCTGGTGTTTCAGAGGTTTCTAAAGTCATACCCAGAGCTGTCTGAACTGCTGGTAAAAGTTCGCCGTCTGTCTGCACATTTTCGCAAGTCACCTGCTGCTTCAGCCGACCTTTGCGGATTTCAGCGCCGTTAGCGTCTTACGGCCCACAGACTGGTGTGTGATGTCCCCACGCGTTGGAATTCAACTCTGCACATGTTGGTCAGGATATGTGAGCAGAAGAGGGCAGTTGTTGACTACCTGCATCACCTAAGCCGTCGGGAAAATGGTTCAAACTCCACACATAACACCTAAGGAGTGGAGATGGATGTCGGACCTATGTACCGTCCTCCAAAACTTTTAGGACTCCACCCAGATGGTGAGCTGTGATGACGCCATTATGAGCGTCACCATACCACTACTCTGCCTTCTAAAATGGTCTCTGCTGAAAAACAAAGAGGATGCATTGCAGGCCGAGCGCGATGACTTGGAGCAAGAAACAGTAGTGGGTGTGGGTGAAAACACAGAGTCCAGTCTCATCTCATCACAACGTGCAGTGGAGGACTATGACGGGGAGGAGGAGTATGAAGACATGGAGCAACTCTCTGGCCAAATTGAGGATATGACATGCACACCAGTGATACCCTCGATTCAGCGTGGCTGGGCAGAGGACAGGGGAGATGAGGAGGAGGAGGAGGAGGAGGACAGCATGTTCAGTCATCGTGTTGGTCTGGATACTAAAGTGATGGGTGTTAAGAGTCTGGCGCACATGGCTGACTTTATGGTAAGCTGCCTGCCTCGTGACCCCGCGTTCAGAACATCTTGGCCGACAATCAGTACTGGTTGGCAACACTGTTAGACCCACGGTACAAGGAGAAATTAATGTCTGTCATTCCTGAGGCGGAGAGGTCAGCCAAAACGCAGTAGTTCCAGAAGGCCATAGTCACGGAAGTAGGCTAATCATTCCCCTCACAAAACGCTAGCGGCATAGGTGAGGAATCGGTGGACAACCAAGGCGTTCGGCCGAGAGGGGCACAAGTCCAATCCGCCAAAGGTAGGGGAACAGTCTTTAGGAGGTGGGACAGTTTTCTTAGCCCCTCACGTACCACAGCCCCTGAGGTGCGGGGTAGTGCCACAAGAAATGCTAAGTTTGGTCAGATGCTGAAGGAGTACCTTGCCGATCGAACAACTGTACTGCGAGATTCCTCTGTGCCTTACAATTATTGGGTCTCCAAGCTGGACACGTGGCATGAATTGGCTCTCTACGCCTTGGAAGTCCTGGCCTGCACTGCCGCTAGCATTTTGTCATAGCGTGTTTTCAGAGCTGCAGGTGGAATCATTACTGATAAACGCAACCGCCTGTCAACTGAAAATGCTGACAGGCTGACTGAGATCAAGATGAACAAGGGTTGGATTGGGCCAGACTTCACCACACCACCAACAAATGACAACTGAATTTAAATTTTGTAATGGGAATTTGCCATGTACCTCCACTGACCCATGGGTACACACTTCTGGACTTCCGAGTGTCCAAGTGTTGGATCAGTAATGTCCTTGGACGTGCACTCAGCCAGTTGGTAGGAAGGAGGATCAGGTTGGGAAATGTGCAGTGCAGTATCACGGCTACTGACAATTGACCGTGTGGAAGACAGGGTGTTTGTGGAGGTGCCAATCAGACTTGAAGCATTATCCGCTATCCAAGTAACAAGCTGTTGACACTAGTGTTGGTTCAAGAGCGTAGTACTGCAGCGGGCCCCAACAATTTGGGACAGGACGTGTGAGCGAGTAGATGTGCCACTTTATTGTTTCGAAATTAGTGCTTGCACACGACCTCGGCCTCTGCCTGCACCACCATCACGTTCACCTCCTTGTTCCTTGCCAACGCCCTTGCGCATTTTGCTTGTATACTGCGACAACAGTCACATGAGAGGATTTTAGTCCCTAACCTGTATCAAGGTATGACGTACACCAGTCTGGTGACTGTTCAGATCACAAGAGATTAGGATTTTAGTTCCCTAACCTGTATCAAGGTAATCAAGGTATGACGTACAACAGTCTGGTGACTTGAATGGTTTTAGGAGAGGATTTTATTCCCTAACCTGTATCAAGGTATGACGTACAACAATCTGCTGACTTGAATGGTTTTAGGAGAGGATTTTAGTCCCTCACCTGTATCAAGGTATGACATAGAACAGTCTGGTGACTGTAATGCTTTCAGGAGAGGATTTTAGTCCCTAACCTGTATCAAGGTATGACGTACAACAGTCTGGTGACTTGAATGGTTTTAGGAGAGGATTTTAGTTCCCTAACCTGTATGAACGTATGACGTACAACAGTGTGGTGACTGTTGAGATGCCAAGAGTTAGGATTTTAGTTCCCTAACCTGTATGAACGTATGACGTACAACAATCTGCTGACTTGAATGGTTTTAGGAGAGGATTTTAGTCCCTCACCTGTATCAAGGTATGACATAGAACAGTCTGGTGACTGTAATGCTTTCAGGAGAGGATTTTAGTCCCTAACCTGTATCAAGGTATGACGTACAACAGTCTGGTGACTTGAATGGTTTTAGGAGAGGATTTTAGTTCCCTAACCTGTATGAACGTATGACGTACAACAGTGTGGTGACTGTTGAGATGACAAGAGTTAGGATTTTAGTCCCTAACCTGTATTAAGGTAGTACGTACACCTGTCTGGTGACTGTTTTGATGACAAGAGTTAGGATTTTAGTTCCCTAACCTGAATAAAGGTATGACTTACAACAGTGTGGTGACTGTTGAGATGACAAGTGTTAGGATTTTAGTTCCCTAACCTGTATGAACGTATGACGTACAACAGTGTGGTGACTGTTGAGATGACAAGAGTTAGGATTTTAGTTCCCTAACCTGAATAAAGGTATGACTTACAACAGTGTGGTGACTGTTGAGATGACAAGAGTTAGGATTTTAGTTCCCTAACCTGAATAAAGGTATGACTTACAACAGTGTGGTGACTGTTGAGATGACAAGAGTTAGGATTTTAGTTCCCTAACCTGTATGAACGTATGACGTACAACAGTGTGGTGACTGTTGAGATGACAAGAGTTAGGATTTTAGTCCCTAACCTGTATTAAGGTAGTACGTACACCTGTCTGGTGACTGTTTTGATGACAAGAGTTAGGATTTTAGTTCCCTAACCTGAATAAAGGTATGACTTACAACAGTGTGGTGACTGTTGAGATGACAAGTGTTAGGATTTTAGTTCCCTAACCTGTATGAACGTATGACGTACAACAGTGTGGTGACTGTTGAGATGACAAGAGTTAGGATTTTAGTTCCCTAACCTGAATAAAGGTATGACTTACAACAGTGTGGTGACTGTTGAGATGACAAGAGTTAGGATTTTAGTTCCCTAACCTGAATAAAGGTATGACTTACAACAGTGTGGTGACTGTTGAGATGACAAGTGTTAGGATTTTAGTTCCCTAACCTGTATGAACGTATGACGTACAACAGTGTGGTGACTGTTGAGATGACAAGAGTTAGGATTTTAGTTCCCTAACCTGAATAAAGGTATGACTTACAACAGTGTGGTGACTGTTGAGATGCCAAGAGTTAGGATTTTAGTTCCCTAACCTGAATAAAGGTATGACTTACAACAGTGTGGTGACTGTTGAGATGACAAGAGTTAGGATTTTAGTTCCCTAACCTGTAGAAAGGGGATGACGTACACCTGTCTGGTGACTGTTGAGATGACAAGAGTTAGTATTTTAGTTCCCTAACCTGTATAAAGGTAGTACGTACACCTGTCTGGTGACTGTTTTGATGACAAGAGTTAGGATTTTAGTTCCCTAACCTGAATAAAGGTATGACTTACAACAGTGTGGTGACTGTTGAGATGACAAGAGTTAGGATTTTAGTTCCCTAACCTGAATAAAGGTATGACTTACAACAGTGTGGTGACTGTTGAGATGACAAGTGTTAGGATTTTAGTTCCCTAACCTGTATGAACGTATGACGTACAACAGTGTGGTGACTGTTGAGATGACAAGAGTTAGGATTTTAGTTCCCTAACCTGAATAAAGGTATGACTTACAACAGTGTGGTGACTGTTGAGATGCCAAGAGTTAGGATTTTAGTTCCCTAACCTGAATAAAGGTATGACTTACAACAGTGTGGTGACTGTTGAGATGACAAGAGTTAGGATTTTAGTTCCCTAACCTGTATGAACGTATGACGTACAACAGTGTGGTGACTGTTGAGATGACAAGAGTTAGGATTTTTAGTCCCTAACCTGTATTAAGGTAGTACGTACACCTGTCTGGTGACAGTTTTGATGACAAGAGTTAGGATTTTAGTTCCCTAACCTGTATAAACATATGACGTACAACAGTGTGGTGACTGTAATGGTTTGAAGAGAGGATTTTAGTCCCTAACCTGTATTAAGGTAGTACGTACACCTGTCTGGTGACTGTTTTGATGACAAGAGTTAGGATTTTAGTTCCCTAACCTGAATAAAGGTATGACTTACAACAGTGTGGTGACTGTTGAGATGACAAGAGTTAGGATTTTAGTTCCCTAACCTGTATGAACGTATGACGTACAACAGTGTGGTGACTGTTGAGATGACAAGAGTTAGGATTTTAGTCCCTAACCTGTATTAAGGTAGTACGTACACCTGTCTGGTGACTGTTTTGATGACAAGAGTTAGGATTTTAGTTCCCTAACCTGTATTAAGGTACTACGTACACCTGTCTGGTGACTGTAATGGTTTGAAGAGAGGATTTTAGTCCCTAACCTGTATTAAGGTAGTACGTCAACCTGTCTGGTGACTGTTTTGATGACAAGAGTTAGGATTTTAGTTCCCTAACCTGAATAAAGGTATGACTTACAACAGTGTGGTGACTGTTAAGAGTAGATTTAGTCCCATGTATGAGAATGACAAAGTGTAGGATTAATAGATTTGTCCCTAACCTGTATTGAACGTATGACGTACAACTGTGGTGACTGTTGAGATGACAAGAGTTAGGATTTTAGTCCCTAACCTGTATTAAGGTAGTACGTACACCTGTCTGGTGACTGTTTTGATGACAAGAGTTAGGATTTTAGTTCCCTAACCTGTATTAAGGTACTACGTACACCTGTCTGGTGACTGTAATGGTTTGAAGAGAGGATTTTAGTCCCTAACCTGTATTAAGGTAGTACGTACACCTGTCTGGTGACTGTTTTGATGACAAGAGTTAGGATTTTAGTTCCCTAACCTGTATTAAGGTACTACGTACACCTGTCTGGTGACTGTAATGGTTTGAAGAGAGGATTTTAGTCCCTAACCTGTATTAAGGTAGTACGTACACCTGTCTGGTGACTGTTTTGATGACAAGAGTTAGGATTTTAGTTCCCTAACCTGTATTAAGGTAGTACGTACACCTGTCTGGTGACTGTAATGGTTCAAGAGAGGATTTTAGTCCCTAACCTGTATTAAGGTAGTACGTACACCTGTCTGGTGACTGTGTTGATGACAAGAGTTAGGATTTTAGTTCCCTAACCTGTATTAAGGTAGTACGTACACCTGTCTGGTGACTGTAATGGTTCAAGAGAGGATTTTAGTCCCTAACCTGTATTAAGGTAGTACGTACACCTGTCTGGTGACTGTTTTGATGACAAGAGTTAGGATTTTAGTTCCCTAACCTGTATTAAGGTAGTACGTACACCTGTCTGGTGACTGTAATGGTTTGAAGAGAGGATTTTAGTCCCTAACCTGTATTAAGGTACTAAGTACAAGAGTGTGGTGACTCTAATGGTCACAGAAAAGCTTGGATTTCAATCTGTATCACCCTGCCTATATCCTCCTAGATTAGTCCTGAGAAGGACTGTTCTGGTCACTGGAAATCTTGGACTCCGATCTGGATCACCCTGCCTATGTCCTCCTAGATTAGTCCTGAGAAGGACTGTTGTGGTCAGCAGCAGTTTGCAGCCCTGATCCGGATCTACCTATGAGGGCCGCAAATCTGTCCCTAATCAGCAGCAGACACTCTCCCTACACTCACTGTCTGGAAGGCTGTGTGCCGAGCACAGCGCGCCGGGACTTATAAAGGCTCGGTGACGCTGTGCAGGCCGGCCAATCACTGCTATACCACAACCAACAGGGCTGTGGCATTGCAGTGGTCTGTCAGCCAATCCCTGCACGTGGGCTGGCTCTCAAAAGAGCGCCAACATGGAGAGATGACGACCACGAGCACAGCACGAGTATCGCGAGATTACTCGGTGCTCGGCGAGTCGCCCGAGTACAGTGATACTCGTGCGAGTAACGAGTAGTGCCGAGCATGTTCGCTCAACACTAATACTGTACTATACATGTATAGTTCTTCACTTTAGTGGGTATGCCGTTACACACAGCAGAAACCTTTATGACATGCTGGTAAGTTTCAATTGTGTTTATGTCCACACAGTTCAATTACTGACATCTGTCAGTGCACACAAAGTCCCACTCTGGATTTACCTGCTCTTGCAGCTTAACAAGGTTAAGACTGGCTCTTCCCAGGTTTCCCATCCAGGAGGTCACACACAGGGATCACTCACCAAGTTCTTGGACTTGATCCATCTTGGCACCTGTCGTGCGTCCAGATCCACTGAGCCTCATTTACCACCTGGACTTACAGCAGTTCTAGCCAGCTCCACTCTCAGGCATGCTTGCTTGCCGTATGGTATAAACAGGAAGTTGAAGGACTTTGCTTACATCACAGTCACATGACCAGGAAGGAGTCACATTACACCCATGATACACCCATGGGAGGTATGTGGATTTTCAGTCACTCCCATCAATTCTGAGCATCCTATGAAACCAGACATTTAAAATAAAGTAAGATTCCTGGTACTACAAGTCGCAGGCAAACTATCCGGTTTCACATCGCAATAGATCTCCATCTGTGCGAACATATCGACCACATCCATTGCCGGTGTAAGTCACACTTTGTTGATTATACAAAACTTTATATGATAATAAAAACTGACCTTGAGATTAAAATATTAAAAACTATCTGGATAAGATGTCTGAATCGGCAAACACACTGCAGATTAAGTTTAATGTTAGGTGTAGAGTAATACACCAAGGCTGATATAATCATATTAATGTGTATGTATTGAATGGAAATATACTATATATTAAAGGAGGACTTGGGCATTCTGGTAACTAGTCAGCTGAGCGGCCATACTTAATGTCAGGCAGCAGATGCCAAAGAATAGAAAATATTAGGGTGTATAAAAAAATCCTCTTACCCCCAATGTATTATTACCCCTCTATAAATCCCTTGTATGTCCACAACTAGAATATAGGATCCAGTTTTCAGTTCCAAAAGGTTATCATAAAGCTAGCTTTATTTTATAGGGGGCAACTAGATTATTACAGGGAATGGAGAGGTTAGAAAGGTTGAGCTGGTTTAGCTTAGAAAAAAATATATAAATCATCTAGTAGTAGAGAATGTAAAGTTGATTGGGAAATGTTGACCTTAATAGACCTGTACTTCTCCATCCTATCTATGTTTCTGAGAAAATTAGCAGACCCAATTTTTATTTTGGACAAACCATTGGCTACCGCTCTTGGTTTCCAGAGGTTGGTATGTCACACATTAATATTTGAGAAGCACATTTATTGTATAGGAGTGTTTTATCTGGGATCTTGTTAACAAGACATTCTCAGATCTTCAGCATTGAACGCCTCAGTGACACAGATTCGTCGTCTGGCTAATTACGACACAATGGCTGAAGTGAAATCGCTCTTCTATTGTGGCCCTGTCCTCCACTTGTCAGGCTGTCTGGCTCTTTTATCAGATAATGGAAAGCAAGAAGCTGTGTTTGCTGTTGTGCAGACAACATTGTCATTGAGTCACCTTGACGCTCTGTAGTCATATAGGAGTGGAGGGCATGACAATATTGGCTTTTTCTTGAGGGGAATCACCGAGACACCCCTCAACAAGTACAATATTAATAGGATAGAAAGCGGCGTGTATGAAAGAGACGGGATGACCCAAACTGAATAAACAAAGTAACAAATTTTAGTTGAAAAACACAGCAAAAACGGTGATTAAAATATTTGAAATGCATAAATGTCCCAGTGTCCCAGAATGGAGATCTGCTAGGCTGTCAGCACCTGGAGCAAGGGAAAGGGGGTGTGTGGGAGAACCCCACGCATATCGCCGCTGCACGTGTGGCTTCCTCAGGGTATAAGGGCTTTGGGTGATCCCGCACCTTGATGCTCTATGGGACTAACCAGGAAATCTATATAAATATTAGATTGTCATTGTTTTTCAGTAGTCGATATATTTACTCTAACTTTACTTTGATTTCATGCTTGTCGAAAGTCTAAGATAAAGTATGCAACTTACAGTTGGTGCAAATTCACGCATAGTGACAATATTTCCTGTCCAAGTAAAGTCCTGAAAATATAAACAAAAATAAAATGTTGGATGAAATTTTGCTTTGCATTACAATTTTCCGAGAACCATACACTTTTTTTTTACCTTTTATTCATAATTATTACTGAAACTATTTGGGTAACATAACACTTTTTGATCACTTTTTTTTCTATTTTATTGGGTTGTGATAACCAAAAAAATGGCAATTACGGCATCAAACGATTTATGGACACGGTAATACCAAGGAAGCTTATTCTTATCTTATGTTGTGTTGAGTTCTGAAATTGTAGATATTTTTTCTCCATTCAAAGGGGAAAGAACACAAAAGAATAAAAACATTTAACAGAAGAATGTGCACATCTTACTTGCATTAGCTCAATTTAGAAACAGTTGTAAGAACATTACTGAGAATTTCTTGGTACTTTACTGGCATATAAGTAGTAGAGTCTAAAAATTCTGAACAATGCAATTTTAATTATTCCCCATGGGTGAAAATGTAAAAAGTACAAAAATTCTTATCCATTTACAATATAGTTGATTTTGAGATAAAATTATAAACTGATTGGCAATACCAAGCCTAAGAAGAAGCTGCATGCATGATTTAATCCTCTAGCTTACCCAAACTACAATCTGATGTGACCCTTCCATTTCTCTTGCAATAATAATAATAATAATAATAATAATAATAATAATTTTATTTACAGTGCCTTGTGAAAGTATTTGGCCCCCTTGAACTTTTCATCCTTTTGCCACATTTCAGGCTTCAAACATAAAGATAGACACAATCGTGAAGTGGAACGAAATTTATTGGATATTTTAAACTTTTTTAACAAATAGAAAACTGAAAATTGGGACTTGCAATATTATTCGGCCCCTTTACTTTCAGTGCAGCAAACTCACTCCAGAAGTTCAGTGTGGATCTCTGAATGATCCAGTGTTGTTCTAAATGACTCTGGATGAACTGCAGAGATCTACAGCTGAGGTGGGAGAGTCTGTCCATAGGACAACAAAGTCGGCTTTGAACTTGTCAGGTCGTTTTTGCATCCAAACCCATCACTACCTGTCCCTGCACCTTCCTAGTACATCCCTAACCCTCCCTGTCTGAGCTAAAACTGTACTATGGCTAGGGTCACACATGGCAATCCATTTTTCTAAGTGTTTTCCATGCCAAATCCGTTTTTCCTAGGCTGCAGTTGGTGCCTCCTGTGTCCCTGGACGTTTTTTGGACTTTGTCATTTTTTCTTAAAAACGCATATGCGTTAACGCGTGCATTAACACATGGTACCATGTAAATGTATATGTACCATGTGTTAACGCATGCATTTCCCATAGGGCCCCATGTTAAAAAAAGTCCAAAAAATGATTACAAAAACGGATCCAGGGCAAAACGGATGGCATGTGTGACCCTGGCCTTTGGGTGCAGTAAAAAAATGCATGTGTTTTTTTAACATGGGGCCCTACAAGAAACGCATGCGTTAACACATGGTCTATATAGGTACCATGCATTGACGCGTGCGTTAACGCATATGCGTTTCTAAGAAAAAATGTCCAAGTCCAAAAAACGCCCAGGAAAACAGGAGGCACAAAATGCAGCCTAGGAAAAACGGATTTGGCATGGAAAACACTTAGAAAAAGGGATTGCCATGTGTGACCCTAGCCAAAGACAGACAGGGGTGAACCAATACACAGGCTCACAGCACTCACACGCAAGGAGAATACAATAAGATCTAGTTCACATTTAAGATTGGTCTGCATTTTGCTGCATTTGCGTTTCTATGCGTTTTTACCGCTAAAAGTGCATCCAAACACATGCATTTTTGCCCCCATTGATTTCAATGGAAATCACATAGAAAATGCATGCAAAAACGCATAATGCATGTATGTTTGCAAACGCAGCCAAAAAACGTGGGCTGTTGCGTCTAGGGCTGGGTTGTAAAAATGCAAGCATTTTGCGTCTTTGCAAACGCACATGCGTTTTTGCATGTGTTTTCTATGCGTTTTCCATTGAAATCAATGGGGGCAAAAACGCATGGGTTTGTATGCGTTTTTAGCAGAAAAAAAACGCAGACCAGGCTTAGATGTGAAAAGGACCTAAGTAATAAGGAAAAAAACAAGTACAAGCAGGAGTAAAAATACAACAGCAAAGTATTAACCAAACACCTACTGTTAAGGTACCGTCACACGCGACAATTTTGCTATCAATTTCACTGGCAATTTGCTGGTTGCAGTGAAATCATGGACACGTTGTTCTATTTTGTTGCCGTGTACAAATGTAACAATGTGTCCATGATTTCACTGCAACCAGCAAATTGCCAGTGAAATTGATAGCAAAATTGCCGCGTGTGGCGGTACCTTAACAACTACTGGCTACTGATACCAGATTACTGGAACACCAAGATAAGGACTGGTATACAGAGATGAATTTCTGCTAGCCCAATCATACTGAGAACACAGCTGATCAACCCCTGAACCTGCCTGTGGAACTCAGAAACATGAGAAGAACCTCAGTGTGGAGTGTCAGAATCTGAATTGTCAGATGCCGCTATGACACTGCAAGTTTAGAGCAAAACGCTGTGTGACAATATTACGCTTATTATGTACTGTGGTCTCGAAAGACTCCAGAGCATAATAAGGCCGGTTTCACACTGCGGCATGATCCGGTTCTGTCCGGGATGACCCAGACAGCCGGAAACTGGATCTGCACACAGCACTGGGGGGCTAATATGCCCTCCGGTCCGGTGTGCAGCGCACGCAGCTGCAGCCACTTACAGGTCAGGACCGCGCCGCCCGCGGTCCTGACTTATCAGCAGTGGGAACTGCATGCGCTGCACACCGGACCGGAGGGCATATTAGCCCCCCAGTCCTGTGTGCAGACTTTATATTTGTGGGGAATAACTTCTCCTCTAATAGAGTTTCCCGGGAAAAACACACAAAGAGGTGAATTTGAATTTGGCCTGAGTATCCCATCTCTACTTATAACCTATTTATTTACATTATTCCCATCTAGATTCTCTTCAAATGATCTACGCATTTGATAAATTAGAGCTTCTATCAGCATGAATGGGAATTCCATGAGTTCTGCGCTGTGTCCTTGCCTGAGGGGTCCGTCTTTAACGTCTCCTCTGTCTTTGTATTCCATGAGCACATCAAAGTTATCAAATATTAAAGTGAGCAGAACCTCATAGAATTACATTACTCAGACCCAGTTATTTGACATTATAGTGATCCACTGAGGGCCAAACTTCCATAGTTTGGTAAGAGATGACCATTGACATGGTTCTCCATCAGAATGTATCAATGTTCATGTACAACGCAAAATTGCAGTACTGTACTAGGAGTCCCTAAACGTTTTCGATACATTCCACGTGCTGCCATATCAAAGTCCCTTAAGGCACCCTTTTCTCACTTAGTAGCAAAACTTTTTGGGAATGTTGCAGATTTTACCTTTCAGCTGAATCATTCAGCACATTGTGGGTAAGTGAAATGTTTTATTTAGAACATAGAGCAACTATTATATTCTAAATAATCAACTGAAAGACACATAAGCCTGTAGCTGTTGTATACTCCAACATGCCACACAGGAAGCCCCAGGAACTTCGCTTTAGCAGAGCGCACAAGAAAACGTAGCTGACACCATTTTCCTGTGTGCTCTGCTAAAGCGCAGTTCCTGGGGCTTCCTGTGTGTGTGCATCCATGGTAAACATCAGGTTACTATGGAGGTGCGTTTGCTCCCAGCACCCGATGTTAACGCTGGCCGTTACAGCAGGCTTGCCTCTGCAGTAACTGGATCCGTCTAACGTGTGTGACCTGATAAGTGGGACCCTAGCCTTAGGATGGGGTCACACTTGGCACTCAGTCAATGTGGTCTGTTCCATTACTGGAACCGTTTTTTAAAATTGCCATTTTTTCATCATTTTAATGCGACCGTTAACACATGCGTTAATGCAGGGTACCTATATGTACCATGCGTTAACGGATGCGTTTCTCATAGGGTCCCATGTTGAAAAAAAGCATACTTTTTGCTAGAGCAACCAAAAATGCTGGTAGTAGTGCACTTTGACACTGCGATTTTTGCATTGGAGCCTATGGATCCATTAACGGATCAGTTTTTCACAAATTCTAAGTTGAAAAACTAATGGTTTTAATGGATCCAAGGCTCAAATGTGACCGCAGCCTTGTTGATGAATGAATGCTTAGTTTGGTACCACCACTGGAAAGTCCACAGACCATTAGAGCACGGAACACAAAGTCCTCTGGGGAAATGGAGCAGCAGTGTGTATGGCCAGGGTCACATTCCCATTTTTTTTTTTAAATCCTGATCCGGTTTTGAGCTTTCAAAAAGCTCAAAACCGGACCAGGAAACGCTCCTCATAGGAGCCAATGCAAAACACCGGATGGCTTCACAAGCCATCCGGTGGCCGTATCCGGCACTGCTGCCTGCGTTAAAAATCATGCAGGCAGCAGTTTTCGCAGCGATTCTCTGAACCGCTGTGCAGTAACCGGATGGCTCAGGATGTGTAATCCTGAGCCATCCGGCAACTGCATAGTTTGCAGATCCCGGCTATTGCCGGGATCAGCAAACTGTCCTATGAGTATTAAATAGTTAAATTAACTAACTAAAGGAATGTTTAAGGTCTATAGGGGGGCTTAGACCCCCCTATAGACCGGCCGCCCACTCCGGTGGGCTTCTACTACAATTCCCCACTATGGCACGGGCTCCTCGTGTGCGTCATTCCGTAGCCCCGCCCCTTTCATTACGCGGCCGCCCTGAAAACACAGGGTGAAGGCCAGAGGAGGCGGGCATCATCATTCCACGGGCGGCGGCAGAAGAACAAAGCCCCGCCCATAGATGGATCGTGACAGAACTGGAAGAATGCCGTAACTATACAACTTTATTACTGTAATCTGTTGATGCCACATTTAGGGATAATTCTAACAGAGGGGTGCAGGCACCCCTCTGTACAGATACGGGGGGCGGGAGGTAGGGGTTACATGCACGGAGCTCAGAGGAGCCCGTGCCATGGGGACTTTACAGTAGAAGCCCACCGGAGTGGGCGGCCGGTCTATAGGGGGGTCTAAGCCCCCCCTATAGACCTGAAACATTCCTTTAGTTAGTTAATTTAACTATTTAATACTCATAGGACAGTTTGCTGATCCCGGCAATAGCCGGGATCAGCAACCTATGCAGTTACCGGATGGCTCAGGATTACACATCCTGAGCCATCCGGTTACTGCACAGCGGTACAGGGAAACGCTGCAAAAACTGCTGCCTGCATGATTTTTAAACGCAGGCAGCAGTGCCGGATACGGCCACCGGATGGCTTGTGAAGCCATCCGGTGTTTTGCATTGGCTCCTATGGGGAGCGTTTCCTGGTCCGGTTTTGAGCTTTTTGAAAGCTCAAAACCGGATCAGGATATTAAAAAAAAAACGCATATGTGACCCTGGCCATACTCTACTATACACAGGAAACTTTGGAACTGTCATTAGCAGAAATGAACAAATCACAAGAACTTCAATATGGACATTTTGTCTCGGACCAGCAGGCAGAGTTGTTTTGATAAAATATGATTTCTCCAAATAGAAAGCAGGCCATGGAACCCATAAGGTGTAGGGGCCACATGACATTCGGGGAGGTAGGGAGTTAATTGGAGAAGGAAGGAATGGGAATATGTGATTGGGGCATGGGTGCTGACTAAATGAGAGAGGGGGTGGTCAGGGGGAGGAAGAGGGGGAGCTCAAGGGAAGATACAGGGGACAAAGAAGGAAGTCCCCTCATTCCACTTCCTGGGGACAGCCTGTGAAGTTTCCTGCTCACCTTCTCTCCTGCAGTAATGGCGGATTTGGCCTCTCTGGGGGCTTTGATTCAGGCAGCAGCAGCGGTGCATGGGGCACAGGCAGTGCAGGCCTACATTCAGGCTGCCTGTGCTTCCCCATCGGCACCGGCCCCCTCCACTCCAGCGCTGCGTGGCCGACGCTCCAGGCCACCAGAGCGCTATTCCCCGGGGGCTGGAGGTGCGAGGAGGGCCCGTTCGGGAAGCCCCGGTGGGGACCCTCAGCGGCGGGGAGGGCGCCCTTCCACCCCGGGGCCCTCTCCGGCTGTTGGGAGGAATTCACGGCGCCGGAATGCCGCTCCGGAAGTGGGCGGAGCTGGCCCGCGGCCGACTTCTGGTCGACGGGGGAGCGCGGATGAGGGAGCGCGCCGAGCAGCCGGCGCCAACAGAAGGTACCCCCTGCAGGCGGCGGGGGGCGGAACGGCTTCCCGGGCGGGAGGAGCCACGGGCGACTAGGGGAAGAGCGGCGCAGAGGCGAGGGGCTTCTCCCACTGGAAGGGCACTGGCTGTGGCTGGTGGAGGGCGCAGTAGTGGGGAGTCCCTGGCGCGCACGGCTGGACGGATCCGGACAGGTCCTGCAACGGTGCCCCTTGGATCCTGTAGGGGGCGTACCCAGCGGGCATCCACGGATGCAGGGCCCCAGGGGGCTGTAGCGGATCTCCCCTGTGTAGCAGGGGGGGGATCCCAGCGGCGAGAGGATTGGGAGCAGCCCGCCTGCAGTCGGCAGGACGGGTTTAGGGAGAGGGGCCCCTGTGGTCAGAAGAGACCTCGGGGGGAGTTGGCGGGTGAGACGGTTCGGAGGTCGCAGGAGCGGTCTCAGAGGAAGAAGCAGTGCTCGGCTGGGGGTGCTCCTGCAGCCGCAGAGGCCAGGGGGAGTTGCGGCAGCGGCAGGCACACTCCCGACGGAGCACCCCTGGAGGGCTTGGAGGAAGACATCAGCGCAGAGGAGGGACAAGTATCGGAGGAATCGTCTGGGGAGGATCGGAAGGAGGAGGACTGCGTTGCGGCTGCCCCTCGGCAGCCTGGTGAGAACCCTAGTTGTAATATTATGCATATGTCGGGATCGGGCGGTGCTGTGGGTGTAGGGCCGATTCCAGTGGGGGGGATAGCGTCTGGGGTTACAGGGGGAGGTGATGTAATGGGACAGTTGCTCGGTTTGTTGCGGAGCCTGGTGGCTCAGGGGGGCTTGAATTCCGTTGCGGGGTCGCCAGTGGGAGCTTGGGTCAGGCCGGCTGGGGTCGAGCCCAATGTGGGAAGCGAGGCTGCGGTGCAGCAGAGTGTTGAGGGACAGCTTTCAACGGAGCCGGTTGCGGCAGTTGAAGTGGAAAAAGAAAAGGAGGAGGAAGTGGTTAGGCTGGATGATAGGGCAAAGAGTGAGGTGTACGTTTGCTTTGAGAGCCCTTTGGGGGCGCATTTGAAGAAGGAAGTCAGGGAAAAGATTTGGAAAGGGGAGTACGTAGAAATATTTTCGCTGCTCCCGTTGGAAAAGTTTAATTTGGATAAGGTTCGCCCTAGTGATTCCAAAAAAGAAAAGGAGGACGATGAGAAGCGTCGGTATCGTCTGATACCACGGACGTTTATGAATTGGTTGCAGGCCTTTGCGATACTGGCGAGCGTAGTAGGGGAGAAAGAGCTGGGGAGCACTCCTGCGTTGTTTGGATATATGGATTCAATAGGGGAGGCTTATAGGGTGTATGGTGGTTTGTCATGGCTTCGATATGATGAGCAGTTCAGGCAGCGTAAGGCTTTACGGTCGGAAATGCGTTGGGACCACAAGGATATTGCTTTATGGTTGCGCTTAATGACGGCGCCGGCACAGCCCTTTCGGAGTGGGGCCGGGGGATCAGGTTCAGGATCGGGTGCGGGACCAGGTAACTCGGCTGGGTTCAAAAAAGGTTGTTGTTGGCAATTTAATGAGGGGCAATGTAAGTTTGGTTCTGCCTGTCGATTTAAACACGAATGTTCGGGATGTGGAGGAGGGCACAGCTTTGCCCGTTGTTTTAAGAAAGGAAAAGGAAAGGGAGGAGACGGTGCTGACAAAAGGGAGGACACCAGTGAGGGTAGAGGCAATGGAACCGTTCTTAAGTAGGTATCCGGATGTTGAGGCTGCCGAGTTATTGCGTTCAGGTTTTTTGTTCGGTTTCGTTATTCCGTCTGAGGCAGTAGAGAGGTGCTTGTTTCGCCCGGGGAATTTACGCTCGGCTAAGGAGCATCCGGAGGTTGTGGACGAGAAGTTGAGGAAGGAAGTTGAGTTGGGGAGGATGGCAGGCCCCCTCCTGATTCCCCCTTGTCCGAATTTACGGGTATCTCCGCTGGGAGTTGTACCGAAAAAAGAGCTGAATAAGTTTCGGTTGATACATCATTTGTCATACCCAGCTGGGGCTTCGGTAAATGATGGTATAGCGCCGGAGTTGGCAGCGGTTTGTTATGTCTCTTTTGATAAGGCGGTGGAGTTGGTAAAACGAGCGGGACCGGGGGCACTGATGGCAAAGTCGGATGTGGAAGCGGCATTCCGTTTGTTGCCGGTGCATCCTGAGAGTCAGCATTTGTTGGGTTGTATGTGGAGGGAGCGTTTTTATGTAGATCGTTGTTTGCCAATGGGGTGTTCAATTTCTTGTTCATACTTTGAAGCTTTTAGTTCTTTTGTTGAATGGGTTGTAAGGGATGTGTCGGGTATGGAGTCAATCATTCATTATTTGGATGATTTTTTCTGTGTGGGGCCGGCGGGTTCCCCGATTTGTGCAGGTTTGTTGTTTGCTTTGACTGAGGTTGCCAGTCGTTTTGGGATACCTCGGTCTCCCGAAAAAACAGAAGGACCGGCCACGGTCATGCGTTTTTTGGGGATCGAGATTGATTCATTGGCTAAGGAGTGTCGGCTTCCTGCTGACAAGATTGTGGATTTGAGGTGGTCGGTTGCTGAGGTGATTAAAGCAAAAAAGGTGCAGCTTAAGGTGGTTCAGTCTCTGTTGGGCAAACTTAATTTTGCTTGCCGGATTATGCCAATGGGCAGGGTGTTTGCCAGGCGGTTGGCTGTGGCTATGTCCGGCAAGACGTGTCCGGTGCATTTTGTTCGGATCACCAGAGATATTAAAGAGGATTTGAGAGTGTGGGATATATTCTTGCAGGAATATAATGGGCGCACGGTTTGGCTTGAGGATGTGGTGCCGAACAGGGTGTTGCTGTTGTTTACAGATGCGTCGGGTGCGATAGGTTTCGGAGCATTTTTTATGGGGCACTGGTGCACGGGCGGTTGGCCAGAGTCCTGGAAGGAGCGAGGTCTGGTGAGGAACCTTGCGTTGTTGGAAATTTTCCCCATCGTGGTGGCAGTGGAGTTGTGGGGCCAGGACTTTGCGGACAGGAAGGTTTGTTTTCATTGCGATAACATCGCTGTGGTATATGCGATTAATGCCTTGTCTGCTAAGTCTTTGCCGGTGGTGGCCTATCTTCGGCATCTGGTGCTCAGATGTCTGCAATGGAACATTCAAATTGTGGCTAAACATGTACCGGGAGTTACTAATTCAGTGGCTGATGCGCTTTCTCGGTTTCAGTTCCACAGGTTTCGGGAGTTGGTGCCTTGGGCGGACGAGATCGGTCAGCCCTGTCCGGATGGTTTATGGAACCTGGTAACTTGATTGTGGGTACCTTGATTCGGAGTTCAGTGTCGGAGGCTACTTGGTGCCGATATGGGGAAGTATGGCAGGAGTGGGAGGAATTTGTGCGGGATCAGGGCATGACTGGTGGTATGGATGATGTGCAAAAGGTGCTGACATTCATAGGGAATGATTTTGTGTCTGGAAGGTCCGCTTCGGCTGGAGCACAGAGGGTGGCAGCGATTGCATTTTGGTTTCGGCTGTTGGGCAGGCAGGATGCGACTAAAGATTTCACAGTGCGACAGGCTTTGAAAGGTTTCCGGAAAGGTGTGCGGACAAGGGATGTTCGACGCCCGGTGTCGGTGACATTACTGGGAAGAATGGTAGCGAAGTTGGAGGGGATTTGCAGGTCCAACTACGAAATGATTTTGTTTTCCACAGCTTTTGTGTTGGCCTTTTTTGGAGCTTTTAGGCTAGGGGAGTTAGTGAGCCCAACTCTGTGTAGGGCGGGAGGCTTGGCTTTGAATGACGTGCTAATTGTAGAAGACAGGGTGGAATGCTGGCTGCAGTATTCAAAAACTGACCAACTGGGCAGAGGGAGGTTGGTGGTGTTGTATGCCATGGCTGGGAGCCCATTGTGTCCGGTGGGGATGGTACTACGTTTTCTATCTCATAGGGGTGGTGGTCCAGGACCGTTACTTAGGCATGCAGATGGTTTGTTTTTGTCCAAATTTCAGTTTCGGGCAGTTTTCCGGGAGTGCTTGCTGAGAGTGGGCGAGCGCCCGGAGGAGTTTGGCACGCATTCATTTCGCATCGGGGCGGCCATGGAGGCGTCTCGTTGGGGGTTGGGGGATGATGTAGTGCGGCGAATTGGGCGCTGGGAATCGAATCGTTTTCGATTGTATGTACGTCCTCACTTGCTTTCTAGGTAGTGGCTGGAGGGGATTACCCAGGCTACTGAAAAAGCGGGTGGGCATTGCGGTATGGTTTTCGTTAGTAACTGGTTAGGATGACACGCTGGTTTTGGTCAATTGTTAACTTTTCTTTTGTTTGCACAGGCCGCTGCTTGATCTGGATACTCGGCCATTCGTACGTGTATTGGGGGGCTCTTCGAGCGGATGTTCGCCCGGATGGTCGGCAGTTGGGACTCGACAGAGGTGCAGCGTCGGTCAAATGGTTGGGTTTGAGGGGTATGCAATGGGGCAGGGTGCTGCCGGAAGTGGATTATTTTTGTAATGTGAGTAGACCCCCTGATATCTTAGTTCTGCATGTTGGGGGAAACGATTTGGGGGTGCGTGCGTCTCGGGAGTTAATACGGGACATCAAGTGTGATTTGTTGCGACTGTGGTGTTCCCACCCCGGTGTGATTGTGGTATGGTCGGATATGGTGCCAAGGGGACGATGGAGGTTTGGGAGATCGGTGGATAAAATTAATAAAGCAAGGGTGAAAGTCAATAAAGCGGTGTGGGCATTTGTGGCACGTAACGGGGGGATTGTGGTACGGCACAGAGAATTGGAGTCAAGGTCGAGAGAATATCTGAAGTCTGATTTGGTGCACTTGACGGAGATTGGCTTGGATATGTGGATGTTGGATTTGAGAGAAGGTGTGGAGCAAGCGTTTGGTGTGTGGCGGGTCCAGGCCAAGTAAGGGGTCACTTGCCCTGTCCTGTGGCGGGGGTAGGTCTGGTCCAGAGGCAAGTGATTTACATTTTAAAGGGGGAGATGAGCCACCTCAAAGGTTGAGGGGCTCAGGTTAAAGGTACCTTGCAGGCACGGGGTTCTGCAAGGGTGAGGTATTGGTTCTAGGTAACCAATACCTCGTCCCTGGGGCCGGTGTTATTGCGGCCAGGGGCAAAAAGTTAGAGGCTTATGGACCGGGCCTATCCATGGGTAAAATGATGGGAGGGCCTATTGTTTAAGTTGGGACGCCCGTTGGACGGTGTACCCTGTTACATTATATTAGTATGTAAACAATAGGCAATAAAGGCTGCTGTGGCCAATTTGTTAAACCAAGTCACTGCAGTATGTGTGTTATTTTAAGTCTACAACGGTTGGGGATAGTAATTAATCAACCAATTTACGATCGGAGATCCTCCCTCGATTGTCAAGCAGGCCATGGAACCCATAAGGTGTAGGGGCCACATGACATTCGGGGAGGTAGGGAGTTAATTGGAGAAGGAAGGAATGGGAATATGTGATTGGGGCATGGGTGCTGACTAAATGAGAGAGGGGGTGGTCAGGGGGAGGAAGAGGGGGAGCTCAAGGGAAGATACAGGGGACAAAGAAGGAAGTCCCCTCATTCCACTTCCTGGGGACAGCCTGTGAAGTTTCCCGCCCACCCTCCCTGGTTTTTTGGGGTTCAGGTGTGAAGGCGTTTGAGATGTGTTGTATGAATGTAATCTGGAAGTCCGGTGTGAAGCTTTGGTAATGTCACGGCAGCGGGGTAGGTCTGGTCCAGAGGCAGGTGATTTACATTTTGAAGGGGGAGATGAGCCACCTCAAAGGTTGAGGGGCTCAGGTTAAAGGTACCTTGCAGGCACGGGGTTCTGCAAGGGTGATGTATTGGTTCTAGGTAACCAATACCTCGTCCCTGGGGCCGGTGTTATTGCGGCCAGGGGCAAAAAGTTAGAGGCTTATGGACCGGGCCTATCCATGGGTAAAATGATGGGAGGGCCTATTGTTTAAGTTGGGACGCCCGTTGGACGGTGTACCCTGTTACATTATATTAGTATGTAAACAATAGGCAATAAAGGCTGCTGTGGCCAATTTGTTAAACCAAGTCACTGCAGTATGTGTGTTATTTTAAGTCTACAACGGTTGGGGATAGTAATTAATCAACCAATTTACGATCGGAGATCCTCCCTCGATTGTCATGTCTCCATATCTTCATCCATTGTCCTCCAAGGTTTATCCAGATCCCCAAAACATCATTAATGGAGGGCTTAAAAATGATTTAAAAATAATACACTCGTGTCCTAATTGCTCTGACCCTACTGTGAAGATCCCCACTAGCTTTCTATTGATACAGCAAGAGATAACAATGTGGGCACCACTGCTCTTATAGGGAGGTGGATGGCTGATGTACCTTGTTTCCAGGGCAGTCTGTATGGAGAGTTACTTGCTGTGGTGCTCAGCCGGCACTGCCTAGTCCAGACAAAACGAATCAATAACAATAAAGGAAGCTGCTGCATACTCCCAGACCATAAAACACTCCTTTTATATTGCAAAGTTAATATAAAACTAGTGCACAACACCAGAGTAGTGAGGGGGCAAAGAGAAGAACAAGCAGGCGATTGAGGACAACAGCTGTTTCAAGCACTTGCCCTTCAATAGGTCCTTAAAGAATGTTTTATGATCCTGAAGTGTGCTGCGGCTTCCTTTATCACTATAGCTTTGAATTGATGATTGGTCTTCAGTATGGCTAAGGTCACATTTGGAGGGAGTGTCCTTTGCAAGGATGTGTTTAAGTCAGCAGTTTTTTTGCCCTTGCCATTTTCATGGCATTTCTTGCAATTTTAGCGTTAGCGTTAACGCACGCCTTAATACATTGTGCATGTCTGTACCATGCGTTAACACATGCATTACTCATAGGCTCCCATGTTAAAAAAAAGTGTGCATTTTTGTAAATGCCCCCAAAAACTCTGCCTACCATGGTTTTGGGTGCTTTTGCAAAAGCACATAGCGTCAAAGGTATTGCACTTTGACACTGCGTTTTTTGCACTGGAGCCTATGGATGAGTTAACGCTAGCGTTTTTCAACATTTGAGCATTGAAAAATGCTAGCTTTTAACACATCCATGGCTCTAATGTGACCCTAGCCTATGACTAAGTCTCATGTCACTCTATATGATTATGTTCGGCACTCACCAGATCGAGAGACATAAAGCTTTGTCAACACCGGAAGGCTGAAGAGATGAACCTGGAGACAGATGTTAGAGTCGAAGCTATTGGGTGACAAGGTAGGGTGATGCATTATTAAAACAGATCAGTTCACTACTTTATTATTTTGTAACCTCTTCTGACTCTATAAGTAATTTACCGTAGCTAAATTGCAACCTGCTGACCACCATTTGCCTGAATTCAGACAAATCTAATAGCAAATTCTGGCAAATCCAAACCTTTTGGGAACTCTTTAACAAATTTAATTCAATCTGAGTCAAGTCATTAATACCTAGAGGTAAATGGTGGTGGTCCCAGTAGTTGGATGTTAAAATCAACACTTTTTTGAACACCCATCCCAATATTGGAGAATATCCAATCTTCACCTATGGGGGCTTTGATGTATCTCTGAACCCTGTGATGCCTTCATGTCACGGATGGTTCCATCTCATGGGAGGTCCACCAACGTCAAGCCATCATTGCTCAATTGCAGCTGATTTAACAGTTGAAACTCTCTTTGAAATGATTTTCTGCTATTGTTGGGATGAAATATTAGTAGCATCTGTGCTGTAAACTTGGGAAACTGGCAGATTAATAAGACAGCAGAAAATTGAACAAGTGCTGATTTTTATAAATAACCGTGATTCTGACAGGCAGGACTGAACCTTGACTCCAACAGCTGCACAATACAGAGATGGCGCCTAAATCTGTCCATTTCAGCACCTTGTTTGAATCCTTCCTTCATTATAGAAATCCCTCGGCCCTGTTTTCCTTCTGTTTCTCTGTTCTGCAGCCCTGACAGGGCGGAAAGCTCGGCACTTTCTGCTGTCTGTCTGCTGGTATTTTTCCACTTCTTCAGATGCTACAGCTGCACAGATTCACATATGGAAAGGGAATATATTAAATCCCAATGAGGGAAATTACAGGCACGCTTTGCAAGATCAAAGAAAGAGTAAAGGATGTCTCTGTGTAGGATATTCCTGCAGAGGCGTAGGTGCAGCTAACTGAGTCGAAGAGCTTGCAATCTAAAGGTCCTAAAGGTACCTTCACACGCCGCAATATCGGCTGGCGATAGGAGGCGATCTAACGTGTGCGTGCACGTTTTCATGCTCGCCTCTGATCGCCGATGGCGGCATTACGCGCTGCAATCTCGCCCTGAAAGAAAGGCGATGTGTCGCATCGGAAATCGCCCAACCCACAGCGGAAGCAATCCGGTCAAATTCCTTTGCACGCCACAATCCCAAAGGCAATGTGGGCGTACATGTTCAGTGCCGCGAGGACATAGGCGTGTCGCAGTGGTCAACACCGTGCCCCATAGCCGCTCATTGGACAACACAACTGCGTTACGATTGGTCAGCCTGCTCTGGAAGGCTGGCTAATACATAACGCCATTGCCATCGTGTGGTGCTGGATGGACAGCTGTTCAAATATGGCGCTGTCTGAATTGATAGCTAATGGGAACACAGTAGGCCACACCAATCAGTTCCACGGGGCGTGGACTAAAGCACACTGTGGCACGCCTATGGGAAATCATAGGCGACACTTCCATCACTATCGCCCTATCACACGCCACAACCCGGAAATATTGCCTTCATGATTGAGGCTGATTTCAGAGCAGTGCTCAGGAAGCATGCGACAGGCGAGAGGCGATTTATCGCCGCTAAATTCCCCAATCACACGCCACAGCTGTGAGGCAATTTCAGGGAGATTGCTCCGGGGCGACATATCGCCTTTAGGATTCCCAGACGAGATTGCGGTGTGTGAAGGTACCTTTACTGTTGATTTTAACAGCGTTATTTTGCCAACTATCAAATTCTTCCCAATATACTACTTTAGGGGTTTAAATTCAGCTTTAGGTTTTTAAGCAACCGCAAAGGAATATATACCCTATAGGAAAAGCATGTGTTTGCATTGAGGCCCTTTGGACAGAAGACCCAACCCCACTTGCGCTGTCATTGGGTGTGTCCAGGAAATGGAGTGTAAGTGAGTCCAAAGCTCAATTTAAGATGTGACCAGTTATATAAATGGCAAAATACATGGGTGGCATTGGCAAGGGATCATAGAGTAATGCCTTTGCCAAGCTCTAGTTGGTTCCATCTACTTTGCTTATAAAGGACTGGCAAATTATTAGATAAAGAACTGGCATGAAAGTAGAGTAGTGCAAACTAGAGTAGCCACTGTCATGCTCTGGCATGCAGCGCTTCATGGCAGTCAGATAATTGCATTCTTTATGACTGTGGCTGTTATTACTGCTTGACATCTTTCTAATCCCTGCAACATTAAAACATATCATGACATCTTGTTAGGAATAGTCACTAAGCCTCTAGTGATGTCAGAATATCGCGGAGACTGGTATGTGCAAGAAGTGCTTAGTATGCCTGTCCGAGGATGCTGGCCACAAACTTCCTTGTTTCGGTGCCCACAGAGGACTGGGCGCTGGACCAAGGTAGCACAAACCTTGTGTCCAACTCTACAGGTAATTGAAGTGAAACAAACTACAAGGCCTTCGGTCCTGGGTGAGCTCAAGAACTATTATGTACCTTAGTTCTGCTCCGTGTAGCACACCAGTTGGCATCTGTAATTTGAACTTTAATGTTCAATAAAGCTTTTTCACTTGTATCTGAAGATTAACACTGCCTTCTTGGAATCATTGCTAAGCTGATCTAGATCCCATCACAGGGACAAGCACAGATGAGCTCACATAGGACAGACCAGGTGAGTGACCTAGACAAGCTATATGCAAAGAGTCACATTAATGATGCTAGTTTCAGGGGTTGGACTGTCACTGTTGTGTCAGAGCAAGGTCTCCTACCCTCCTTTCCCTGTCCCCGCAGTGCACTGTCCCTGTCTGACCCCCTCATGCAGTGTATCACCCCCTATGAAATCAACGCACTGACCCCTGACTGATGTTGGCTTATGAAAAATGATAAGTGACATCAGAGGAGTCTTCAATAAAAGGGAAAAGGGGAACATGAACAGCTCACCGCACTCTCCTGCGTACCCCAGTATGATGTTTTTATTGATATGACCGAATTAAGAAGGGAACATTTTAACTAGAGAATAAAGTCTGGTGCCAGATTTTTTCCTTATTTTTGGTACATCAGAGAAGTGACTATACTGGTGGTGCAGGAGATCAGCAGTAATGGAGACAGCACGCCCTGCAAGTGACATCAGTAGAAGCTCCCAGCTTATTACTATGCATAAGCAGTTCCTGCAGAGGTTAATGACATCGCTTGTGGGTGGCACTGGTATACTGACACTTCTCTGATGCCGGCTTATTTATAAGCTGACATCAGTAAGGGACAGTGTGCTCATCGCACAGGGCACAGGGGGTGAGGCACTGCAAAGGGACACCTGTGAGAGCGCACCATGCTCTGACACAACAATGACAGTCATTTCCTGGAAACCATCATCACTAATGTAACGCTCAGTGTTAGGAGGGGCAGAGGCTGTGGAAGTGACACAGCCTCTGCCCCCTGCATTGATGGCTTTCTGTATGAATATCCTAGCATGCACTGGGGCACTGACACGATACGTCATCAGAGCAAGAAATAGCAAGAAAAAAACCCATCACAGTAGATGTTAGATATTGTACAGAGGAAAAAGTAGGGAATCTTTAATGCATGAATATTAGAAAATTGCTTAGATTATAGGAATAAATGAGATAGTAAGTTAGGTGAAAAATGCTTGGCCTTTGTATAACCCTTTAGCTATTATCTCATATTAGAGAAATGTGCTTTTAAAAAAGAACATTTGCAGAAACATTTTTAAAGGGTCATTTGTAATTCTACAGAAGTTGTCATTAATACAGTTGTGGCCAAAAGTATTGACACCCCTGCAATTCTGTCAGATAATACTCAGTTTCTTCCTGAAAATGATTGCAATCACAAATTCTTTGGTATTATTATCTTCATTTAATTTGTCTTTAATGAAAAAACACAAAAAGAATTGTCCTAAAGCCAAATTGGATATAATTCCACACCAAACATAAAAAAAAGGGGGTGGACAAAAGTATTGGCACTGTTAGAAAAATCATGGGATGCTTCTCTAATTTGTGTAATTAACAGCACCTGTAACTTACCTGTGGCACCTAACAGGTGTTGGCAATAACTAAATCACACTTGCAGCCAGTTGACATAGATTAAAGTTGACTCAACCTCTGTCCTGTGTCCTTGTGTGTACCACATTGAGCATGGAGAAAAGAAGGAAGACCAAAGAACTGTCTGTGGACTTGAGAAACCAAATTGTGAGGAAGCATAAGCAATCTCAAGGCTACAAGTCCATTTCCAAAGACCTGAATGTTCCTGTGTCTACCGTGCACAATGTCATCAAGAAGTTTAAAGCCCATGGCACTGTGGCTAACCTCCCTAGATGTGGACAGAAAAGAAAAATTGACGAGAGATTTCAACGCAAGATTGTACGGATTGTGGTAAAAGAACCTCGACTAACATCCAAACAAGTTCAAGCTGCCCTGCAGACCGAGGGTACAACAGTGTCAACCCGTACTATCCGTCAGTGTCTGAATGAAAAGGGACTGTATGGTAGGAGACCCAGGAAGACCCCACTTCTTACCCCGAGACATAAAAAAGCCAGGCTGGAGTTTGCCAAAAGAGAAAGCCTAAAACGTTTTGGAAGAATGTTCTCTGGTCAGATGAGACAAAAGTAGAGCTTTTTGGGCAAAGGCATCAACATAGAGTTTACAGGAGAAAAAAAGAGGCATTCAAAGAAAAGAACACGGTCCCTACAGTCAAACATGGCGGAGGTTCCCTGATGTTTTGGGGTTGCCTTACTGCCTCTGGCACTGGACTGCTTGACCGTGTGCATGGCATTATGAAGTCTGAAGAGTACCAATAAATTTTGAAGCATAATGTAGGGCCCAGTGTGAGAAAGCTGGGTCTCCCTCAGAGGTCATGGGTCTTCCAGCAGGACAATGACCCAAAACACACTTCAAAAAGCACTAGAAAATGGTTTGAGAGAAAGCACTGGAGACTTCTAAGGTGGCCAGCAATGAGTCCAGACCTGAATCCCATAGAACACCTATGGAGAGATCTAAAAATGGCAGTTTGGAGAAGGCACCCTTCAAATATCAGGGACCTGGAGCAGTTTGCCAAAGAAGAATGGTCTAAAATTCCAGCAGAGCATTGTAAGAAACTCATTGATGGTTACTGGAAGCGGTTGGTTGCAGTTATTTTGGCTAAAGGTGGTGTAACCAAGTATTAGGCTGAGGGTGCCAATACTTTTGTTTGGCCCATTTTTGGAGTTTTGTGTGAAATGATCAATGTTTTGCTTTTTGCTTCATTCTCTTTTGTGTTTTTTCATTGAAGACAAATGAAATGAAGATAATAATAGCAAAGAATTTGTAATTGCAATCATTTTCAGGAAGAAACGGAGTATTATCTCACAGAATTGCAGGAGTGTCAATACTTTTGGGCACAACTGTACATTACCTGTTAAGTGCAATCAGCTTTCGTGATCCCCTTACCCTACTACTAAATTGTTAGTCATTTACGTCATGACATGGCAAATTACTGATTTTGTACATTCGGTTTTTCCTCGTTTCTATCAAGAACCATAACTTTTTTTAGTTAACAATACAGTAGGAGGCCTTATTTTAAATGACATTTCTATGTCACGTGGGTCACGCAGTCTGCAGTGTATTCCTGTGCGCTCATCAAAAGCGCATATCCTGGTGATCTCTGTGGAGCCGGCGCCTGCGGTAAGCATCCGGTTGCCATAGAGATCAATAGACAGGCAGCGCATAAGGGCCCTTTACACGCCGCGACGGCAGGCTGGATACATCCCGCTACAGGCTACAAATGTAGCTTGTAGCGCCAATGTAGCCCGTCGTAGCGGCGTCTGAAGACGTGACGCTACAGCCGGCAACAGATACATCTGTTTCCTAGCTCTGCTCGAAAACTGATGGCTACATCGCCGATGGTAGCGAGCTGTATTGGCGTGTAAAGAGGCAACGGAAGGGAACTCGGGACAGCCTGCGATGTAGCTGCAATGTAGCAAAGGCGTGACCCTGGTTCCATGTTACCGCGCCCCATGTGCGATCATTGGTGGAAGCTGCTGCATGACGATTGGTAGTCGCTGCATAGGGAGGCATATTTAAGGAGCTGACGAGTCACACTACACAATCGCTCGAGCGTGCTGTATTACTCAGCCTCCTGCGATGCCTGCCCAATCAGGATGTTATTGCTTCGTCCTATCAGCGTACGGACGGCTCGTAATCCACAATTGTGGCACGCCTATGTGCTGTCCCTGCTGCACCAGGTACGCCCATAGTAGCTGGTTGTAGCGATGTGTAAATGAGCTACAGCTGGCTACTTGAGACACCCGGCGATGTAGCTAGCTATAGATGTAGCGTGGCGTAGCGCACCTTGTGGCGGCGTGTAAAGAGGGTGCGTTGACCGTTTGTAACCGTTTGAGCGTGCTCGTGCACGTGAAGTAGCGGGATGTATCCAGCCTGCCGTCGCGGCATGTAAAGGTACCAATAGAGTTACCTGCTGGTAACGCTACGCGCTGCTCCTGCCAGAAACTAAGTTTCTGACGGAAGCAGCAGACTAGAGGAAACACACAAGTCTGACCATAGCCTCAACACTGTCGACTCATTCCTATGGCAGACAGAACCTGAGTGCAGGTCAAACACCGGTTTCTCACTCCTGTGGTTTCAAACCTCGCACTTTTTCCAAGCGCATCACAAGACACGCGCTCCCGCGTCATGTTATGCGCTTGAAAAAAGCACAAGGTTTGAAACTCCAGCAGTGAGAAACCGGCGTTTGACCTGCACTCAGGTTCTGTCTGCAATAGGAATGAGTTGACAGCGTTAATGCAGCCTTACCTTTCCGGTAACACTGCTGAAAAATGTTAAGTTTTAGATGGAACCTGAATGCAAGGGTAAATGCTAGTTTGACCCTAATATAACTCTCCTGACGAGCTCCTGTAAAGGGAACCAACCACCAGGAGATTCCTATAGGAAGTAAAGCCAGAGTCATACTGGTGCTAACATGCTGAAACCAAATGTACCTTTAGTTGAGATATTAAATGCTGGATTGCAATAAAAAAATCATTTTCAAAGTTGCAGCAGTTGATTGATGGATGCAGCAGGGGGGACTATGTGGGTCAAGTCTTCTTGTATATCTTTATTAATTAAGTGGACACCACTATGGAGTTTGGGTTACATAAAATATAACTTTTATTGTTGATATAAAAGCAGACACATAAACGTTATGAAACGAAGCACAAGGAAATTCCAATAGCAACTGCAGTGGGGTAGTAACCCCTGGGTAAAACCGTACACCGTAAGGCACAATTCACAATAATGTTAAGTTACACAAGTAAAGAGTGTGTTAGCTGACAATTTATGGAAAATACCGTTACATCAATCACTCACCCATGGTGTACTTTTGTGAAGGACCAGATGGTTCCCCGGGGGGCCCTGTCCTGCAGCACGCCCCTAACAGCTGTTTCGCCGCTGCTTGGTCGCAGGGACCCCTGCGACCAAGCAGCGGCGAAACAGCTGTTAGGGGCGTGCTGCAGGACAGGGCCCCCGGGGAACCGTATGGTCCTTCACAAAAGTACACCATGGGTGAGTGATTGATGTAACGGTATTTTCCATAAATTGTCAGCTAACACACTCTTTACTTGTGTAACTTAACATTATTGTGAATTGTGCCTTACGGTGTACGGTTTTACCCAGGGGGTTACCACCCCACTGCAGTTGCTATTGGAATTTCCTTGTGCTTCGTTTCATAACGTTTATGTGTCTGCTTTTATATCAACAATAAAAGTTATATTTTATGTAACCCAAACTCCATAGTGGTGTCCACTTAATTAATAATTGAGAGGAGTGTTACTTACTTCCAGTTATATATACACCTTATAGGAATGATGCATCCTTAATCATGAGAATTTTTATGGATATAAGGTGTATAGTGATTTTGTATATTTATACTTCTTGTATATCTTCCTTCTCCTGCATCATCCTGACTTATCCCCCTTTTCTTTATTTAAATTTCATGCCACGCCACCATTGTCACCACTAGTGGTGCATCTGCATTCCTATAATGGTAGTGACCTTATTAAAATGGCGCTGAAGTCATCAGCATCCGCGCACCGTGATCTCTGGCGCCATTTTGTTGAAGACACTGTGGACACGAATATGTGCGACATCAGATTAAATTGTTTTCACCTTTACATGTGTCACTGCTACTAATAATCATCTTCACAGTGTCATTATTAAAATGGCGCAGGAGATCATGGTATGCAGATGAGCTGACTCCTGCACCATTTTAATGACTTCACCATCACTATAGGAATGCGCATGCGCTGCCAGCGGTGGCGATGGTGGTGGCGGCTTAAAATTTAAGTAAAGAAAGGGGGGGTGCAAGCTAGGAGGATGCAGGAGTAGAAACATATGCGAGAGGACCCGACCCGCAAAGTCCTGCCCCACGGGGCTGGCTGGCTCAGGGGGCAGGGGGGCAGATTCCCCCCCGGCCAGTGGTCAACAGCAGTACAGTTCATTTACTTCAAAGCTGCAGCTCTCCAGCCAGTGTCCAGGGATGACAGTCTGTGACTCCTCAGGTGGGACGTTTCTGCGACGCTGGAAGTAAACAGTCTCAGGCAGTGATGAGCTTACTGGGTACTTTACTAGGTCTTTCACAGCACAACAGTTCACGCAATTTACAGTTCTTTCAATACAGTTCACACAATTTACACTGCTCCAGGCAACTCAAACTGTACAGCTCAGGTAGCATATCTATGTTTCAGGCCCCTCTCTCAGTGTTAACGTAGTACCTCACCCCCGGGTTTAATCTGGTTGTCGTGGACTCACGAGTGAATATATTTCCCTTGCAGTCAGGGTCACCAGTCCTAGTGTGACGACTGTGTCCTAGTCCGTGGTGGAAAATTAGGCTGCAGCACAAAAGGTTTCTGCCCCCCACCGCTGTGTCTCGTGATTAGGGTCTGGAATCCCCGGTCACTTCTTCAGAGCCGGTTCCCTGGTTTTGACCTAGCCCTCCAGTGTCCCAGGTTCAGGTATTTGGGCACACCAGGCTCCTTCTGTCAGTCACTGTTTCTAAGGGTGCCTCCGGGTAGCTAGGATGTGTGCGGCTGCCAGGCCCTTGTCCTCCCACATTCTCAGCTGTGGAGTCTCTTTCAGTCTCTTTCTCCTTCCTGTCACCTCCAGGCTATGGAGTGTGCTCAGGATTCTGCGCCTCCAGGGCAAGACTATCTCACTGTTCTGTTCTGATCTCATGTTCTCTCCCACTGTTCTGCTGCTGCTTGTTCTTCTCTCGAACTGTGTGTTTCTGGGTTTTTATTGTGTTGGTCTCTCCACCCACTTTGTCAGTGTCCACCTACGTTCCACCCATTTTGCTACACCCTCCACCCCTTGCCCAACCTAGAGTCGGTGTTTGTGCAGTGTGGGTGTGTTTTCAACCACCTTGCTTCCCTTTGTGGCCACCTGGTCGCAGGCACACCACATGTGATTTCCCCCGGGCCGAAATTTGCCAATCATCCCCTGCCTGCCCTGCTGCATCCATCAATCAACTGCTGCACTGATTTCTGCAAATTTGAAAATGTCTTTTATTGCAATCCAGCATTGAGATTGGATTCAGCATGCAAGCGCCAGTATGGCACCGGCTTTACTTTGTATACGAAAATCCTGCTGGTTTGTTCCCTTTAAGGGTTAGGCTGTTATCAGTGTTTTCAATCCCAGAATATAACACATGTATGATATGATTGTGACATTTCACAGCCTGCAGTCAGAATGACGGCTGATGGGTTTCATTTTCTCACCTGAGCGGTAAACACGATTAGGTAGACGGCTTCCTATGATTGATGAGACAGTTCTCCTGCAGATACCGAAGGAAACCTAACGTGGTTTGAACCTTTTCATTGCCTATGGGCCAGAAAAGCCTTAGATTTCAATAAACTACAGAGGCTTTCTATTATTTTTTGCTGCAGTGCATTGAATATTCCGGTCTTCTTCCTCCTCACCTTCCTGTTTTATCTCCTTGAAGGAGCAGCTGCCACCAACAGCTTTGTTTTCAGAGTTAGATCCCAGCCATGCCATTTAAATCAAATTAACAAACATGTTTATTTATTACGGTGCGCCGCCGAGCGCCTACGTGGCAGGCAGCGCTTAGTTACTCCGGGCCATTCATTCCCAGCTCCCCTTTTAGACAAAGCAGTGAAGATAGAATGAAAACTACCCGCACAATGGGAATCTGGATATCAGGTTCTATTTATTAACATGGCTTATTTTCAGGAGGAAATCTAAAAACCTGTCCGTCTTCTTCTGGGCTCTTGATCTGATTCATTGCTAAAAAGGAACTCCGGTAAAAAATGGAGTGCTATCCTTATGTAATTATTCATTAGGGATCATGACTTGATTCCAGACTTGATTTTAGATGATTTCTGCAATTGTTGTGCAGGCAAGATTCAGATGCGTTTTTTTACCCTTCATCCTCCCAACTTTAATTTTCTGAGATACCTTTGGGTTTTCATTGGCTGTAAGCCATAATCATCAACATTAACATAAATAAACCCTTGAAATAGATCACTCTGTGTGTAATGACTCTATATATGAATTTCACTTTATGCATAGAATTACTGAAAAAAAATTTACTTTTTGAAGATATTCTAATTCATTGAGATGCACCTGTAGTGGACGCGCATCACTGCAGTAATAACTAGTCCCAGAAGGGAAGAGAAAGACTACAATTACAGATAGTGGCAGTAATAATAATACTACTTAATGGATAAGTAAACGGTGGTCAAACGATTCGAGGGTAGGTCCAGGAAATGGCCCAGTACAACAAGGGGTAGTCAGAGATAAAATCCTATTCACGAGCCGGAGTCAGGAAAACCAGAAAGACAAAACAGTTTACATGGAGCAGGCAAAAGAGTAGTCAGGTCACAGGCAAATAGTCAAAGTCCAGGGAAGGGAATAAAGTTAGGCTGGATCAGGCACAGAGCAATTAGTTCTTACACAGGCAGCAACTAGTGTACGATTGACTCTAGATGGAGGAGCTGGCATGTTTAAGTAGAGGACTAATCCAGGAAAGTACTGAACACAGATGATAGCAGCACAGACCCAGCACAACTAAAACAGACTGACAGCTTCCACACAATAATAACAGCAGACAAGGGCAGTCTGGAGATCATGACATGTAGATTAGGACTGAGAAATTGCCGAGCAATAGGTGCAGACACCAGGGGCGCACTTATCCCCATGGTCCTCACTATTCAGCAAAATGAATATTACTTGTATGAAGTCCTTGTGCTTTTCGTAACAACAAACAGTCTCAGCACTAGAAGGTATCTATCTTTTGTAGATGAGCAAGTTGACTTTTACAAAAAATCGCATTGGCCAAAATGAAGATTTGTTTGTAATTTGCTTCCACGTGGTTTTGGCAAAATGGTGACTGCAGGTGAAAGAATACAAAAAAATCCTTATACTCACCTCACTACTCACAATTCTGCCTTGTCTGCTCCTCTCTGTCACCCATCTGTTCCTCTGATGGGGATGTGCAAAGTCATGGTGCATTCGTGATTTCACAATGTTGAGAGCCATCGCAAGCAACCTACCTGATAACACGACAAGTTCAGAAAGGAGCCCAGGATGGGGGCACTATTGCAGTATGGGAGACATTATTAAAGAATGGGGTGCAAGATGGGAGACATTATTACAGGAAGGTGTCCCAAATGGGGGAATTTCTTACAGTATGGGACCCAGGATGGGGATATTATTAAAGAATTGTGCCAGAACAGTGGATATTATTAAATAAAGGTCCCAGGATAGGAGACACTATTACAGGGTGGGAGACAGTGTTACAAGATGGAAAAAATTATTACAGGATGGGGGACATAAATAAAGGAAGGGACCCTTTATGGCAGACATCATTACAGGAAGGCATACAAGATGAGGAACATTTTTATAGGAAGGGGCCCAGGGTGGGAAACATTTTTACAGAGTGGGGGACATTATTACTGGATTGGAGCCAGTATAGAGGACATTATTAATTAAAGAGCCCTGGATAGGGGCTATTATCACAGTATGGGGGACATTATCACAGAATGGAGACCAGGATGGGGGACAATATTAAGTAAAGTGCTCAGGATGTGGGCCATTATTTCAGGATAGGGCCTAGGAAAGAGAACATTTTTACAGGATGGGGGACATTATTTACAGATGGGGACTATTTTTACAAGATGTGGATCATTATTACAGTGTGCAATAATGACAGAATATGGAATATTAATGCAGGATAGGAGCCAAGACAGGGGATCTTATTACAGGGGTCCATAGTTCTGACCAATATGCTGGTGTGGGACCAGTCCAAATTTTGCACTAGGGCCCATAGCACTCAAGTTATGGCCTTGTTCACACATACCAGTCTTTTTTGCATTCTCTGCATTTTTTAGCTGTTTATAAAAAACGCACATGCGTTAACGCATGTTGCACTTAAGTGTAGCTGCGTTTTTTAACAACACATGCATTTTTTTTTAACCATTCCACAAAACACTGCATGCAGTGTTTTTTGGGTGCTCTAAAAAAACGCATGTTTTTTTTAACATGGGGCCCTATGGGAAAAGCATGCGTTAACGCATGGCACATATAGGCACCTGCGTTAACACATGTGTTAACGCATATGCGTTTTTAATGAAAAAATGACTAAGTTCAAAAACTTCCCAAAAACGTTCAGAACCACAGGGGACACTATTTGGCACCCTTAGAAAAAATGATTAGTTTTTCTAAGGGGCTAAAAAACGCATTGGTATGTGTGAACAAGGCCTATGTCTCTGCCTTTCTTTGTTTCCCTTAATGCTGACAGTTTTTTCTTCATGCACCAGGCTTTCACTAGACAAATTCTGCCTGTTTCTAGACCATCCTGTGCTCAGTTATTGAATGGAGGTCCAATGCATGTGACTTGCCCACTCCGGGGCCATGGTGCACTCAGAACCGGGCTCCGATTGCTGCAGGGGATTCATGGGGGTCGAGACCCGGCTTCTGTGACCCCGGGGAGTCAATCCTCATAATATAGTCTCACACAGCGTTGGAATTCTGTACCCGGTTTACTCACTGAAGTATCAACTGATTGCCGGTGCTTCTCTCTGCCAAGCTCCAGTCTGGTCCATCCTCAAGGAACCGGGATAGTTTGCCCCAGACCCCCTTCATGTGCCTTTCCTTTCTCTGGTCTCTCTCTCAGCACTATTTCTTTACCTCTCCTGTCAGTGCCTCTGCACACAGTGCCCCAATCCAGCAGCCACGGGTCTTCTCAGGCAACTGCTACCTGTTCCCTGACTCTAGTTCGGCTGCCTTCACAGCGGGTGTGTCGGGTTGCGGCCACAGTTCCTTTAGATCTCATGGCCTCCAGTTCTGTGGTTTGGGCGTATAGCTCCCGCGCCATGTTCAAGGCCGGTCCCTGGTTCTCGACCGACCCCTCCGCTTGACTATGGTCAGTCCCGGATCCGGGCTCACAGGCCATTTTCACTCCACCTGTGCCCCTGGGGTCTTCTCTGTCCTCTGCACAACAGTTTCCTTCTAACTACTCCTCACTCTCTCTTACTTTTTCTTACTCTCTCCTTTTTCCACACTCCACCTATTCTTCCCCTGTCCCCTCAACTGGGCCCTCCCCCTTTGTCCGCCCATGGTCCACTGGGTCCTAGGGAGTGTTGAGTGTTTTCGTGGGTGCCTGGGTTCACCATCCCAATCCCTCAAGGACTGAGACACCTCACCCGTTCACAGGGTGCTGTACCCCTCGTGGCGACCAGACCGGTGGAGTGCCGCACATGCTATCCTATACATCATTGAGGACCTCTTCAAGGGCCCAGCTTGGGCTCAGTCATCATTGAAGTGTTAGGCACAAACATCCTCACTCCTGACATCATTTGGAGATTTTCAGGAGAGTCAGACAATCAAAGAGATCCAGGTGATCAAAGTGATCCAGGTCTTCCACTTGTCATTTCCCATCTTTATCAGACTGAAGTTCTAGCAGTTCGTCACACATTGGCCAGGGTCACACATGGCATCCGTTTTGCCCTGGATCCGTTTTGGGATCAGTTTTTGGACTTTTTATTTCTAAGTTCAAAAACGCATATCCATTAACGGAGGGTGCACTTAAGTGTCACTGCGTTTTTCAAAAACTTGCATGATACATGACTTCAGCCTAGGAGCTTTGGTTCTGGCTGCAAGTTCACATTGCATTTTGATATTTTACATTACCACAGCCTAGGAGCTTAAGTTCTGGATAGGGGATCTTAAAACATGATCATATTCTAGAGGACTTCAGCCTAGGATCCTAGGATTTGGCTTGAAGAACAGAGACTACTTGAAGAACTCAGGTTGGCACAATTTGGTCACATGGCTGCAGACCTTTCTGTGCTCAGTGAACTTCCTAAGCATGCTGCTATCCTTTCCCAATGGATGCCCACCAAAAGCGGGGTGCTGCTGGACTAGGGTAGGTTACCCTGGAAACCACGAAGGCATGAATATTCTAATCCTTGGTGAGCCAGCAGATGTCATACCACAGATTTGACCCAGCAATCCTCTGTACTCTGGTATGTTTCCATCTCCACTGAGCCACAATCTGGTTTGCTTGCTGTCCAGGTTCTGATTGTCCTTGTGTTTACCCCCTTTCTGCCACAGGTGTTTTCACTCTGTAATGCAGCCTGTCCTATCACCCGGCAAGTGTAACTATTTAAAGCTTTGGCTTGCATTACCTGCTGGTGATATTTCTGAAGTGAACCCTGCTTGGAATTAAAGCCTTCTGTCAAGTGCTTTTCCTGGCAGATTATTACTTTTTGGCGGGTGTAACTTATTTTCACTCTGCACCTTCCCCTAGATTCTTAAGGAAGTACGTGATACCCTTGATGGACGGTTCAGAAGCAAGATAATAGTAATAATAATAATAAAACTTTATTTGTATAGCGCCAACATATTCCGCAGCACTTTAAAGTACAATGGTACGTATAAGAAAAATATACGATACAGAATTGTAGGTAATACAGAACAGTAGTTACATACAATAAACATAGAATGTAGGAAATACAATAAAAAGGCAAAAAATAAAGGTGACCCTGCTTGAAGGAGCTTACAATCTGAGATGGGATGGGAACACAAAGTTCAGGGGCTTATAACAGTGAATATCTTATGTCTAAATGACTACTGTTAGGGAGAATGATAGGCCGCCCTGAAGAGGTGTGTTTTTAGGGAGCGTCTGAAGCTATGCAAGTTGTGGATGGTCCTAGTTTCTTGGGGTAGAGCATTCCAGAGGATTGGTGCAGCTCAAGAGAAGTCTTGGAGTCGGGAATGGGAGGTTCGGATTAATGCCGATGTTAGTCTGAGGTTGCATAACAGAGCGAAGGGGATGGGTGGGATGGTAGACAGAGATGAGGGTAGAGAGGTAGGGAGGTGCCGCACCATGAATAGCTTTGTGGGTGACAACAAGCAATTTGAATTGGTTTCTATAGTGTAAGGGCAGCCAATGCAATGACTGGCACAGAGCAGAAACATCTGAGTAACGGTTTGCTAGATAGGTGATCCTGGCTGCTGCATTGAGGATAGACTGGAGAGGGGAAAGCTTTCTGCAGGGGAGGCCAGCTAATAAAGAATTACAGTAGTCAAGGCGGGAATGAATCAGGGCCACGGTGAGGGCTTTAGTTGTTTCCATGGTGAGGAAAGGGCGAATTCTGGAAATATTTTTCAGGTGCAAGTGACAGGAGCGGGTGAGAGATTGTATGTATGGGGTGAAGGAGAGATCAGCATCCAACATAACACCCTGACAGCGAGCCTGCTGACTGGGCGTTATCATGGTGCCACACACCGAGAGGCAAATGTCAGGTTTAGGGAGGTTGGTAGAGGGTGGGAGCAGAAGAAGTTCAGTTTTGGAAAGGTTGAGTTTCAGATAGAGAGCGGACATGATAGTGGAAACTGCGATTAGACAGTCATTGGTGTTCTGTATTAGAGCAGGAGTAAGGTCAGGGGAGGAAGTGTATAGTTGTGTGTCATCAGCGTAAAGATGGTACTGAAAGCCAAATCTGCTGATGGTCTGTCCGATCGGGGCTGTGTAGAGAGAGAAGAGAAGAGGGCCAAGGACTGAACCCTGAGGGACCCCAATAGTGAGGGGAAGAGGGGAGGAAGTGGAGCCAGCAAATGATACACTGAAAAAGCGGTCAGAGAGAGAGGAAGAGAACCAGGAGAGAGCCGTGTCCTTGATGCCAATGGAGTGCAGCATAGAGAGTAGGAGATGGTGGTCAACAGTGTCAAAAGCAGCAGAAAGGTCAAGAAGGATAAGCAGAGAGTAGTCACCATTATGTTTTGCTGTCAGAAGGTCAGTGGTCACTCTGATAAGGGCAGTTTCTGTAGAGTGTAAGGGGCGGAAGCCAGACTGTAATGGATCTAAAAAAGAGTGAGCGGCGAGGTAATGGATGAGGCGGGTGTAGACCAGGCGCTCCTGGAATTTTGAGATGAAGGGTAGATTGGAGACTGGTCTGTAGTTATTTGTGCAGGATGGGTCAAGGAACGTTTTCTTTAGTAGTGGAGTAATGATAGTGTTTGAAGGAGGAGGGGAAGATGCCAGTAGAGAGGGAGAGATTGAAGATTGTGGTTAAGTGAGTGGTGACCACTGGAGAGAGGGTCTGTAGTAGGTGTGAGGGAATGGGGTCAGAGGTGCATGTAGTGGGACGTGAGGACAAGAGGAGCCTGGAGACTTCTTCTTCTGTAACTGCATCAGAAATGGAGAGTGAACCAGAGGGGATGTGGGGACAGATGGGAGTAACAGTACTTGAAGGTTGGGAGCTGATTTCCTGACGGATGTTTTCTATTTTCTCTGTGATGTCAGAGGCCAGATCATCAGCACAGAGGTCAGTGATAGGAGCCTGCACTTTCGGACTGAGGAGAGAGTGAAAGGTGTCAAAGAGTTTCTTTGAGTTGTTGGATAGTGAGGAGATCAGGGTGGTGAAGTAGGTCTGTTTGGCGAGGTGAAGGGCAGAGTTGTAGGTTTTGAGCATGAATTTATAATGGATAAAGTTTTCTGGTGTGCAAGTGAGTATTCCTCCATAGGCGTTCGGCACTCCTAGAGTATCGCTGGAGGAATCGAGTTTGTGATGTGAGCCAGGGCTGTTTTACTCTGTATTTGGAGATTCTGAGGGGCGCTACTTGGTCCAGGCTGCTTCTGAGGGTATCATTGTAGTGATTCACATCCAGATTGGGGCAGGAGAAGGAGGTGATTGGGGACAGTGATGAGTGTACAGTCATGGCCCAAAGTTTTGAGAATGACACCAGAATTATATTTTCACATGATCTGCTGCCCTCTGGTTTTTATTTGTGTTTGTCTGATATTTATATCACATATATAATTGCAATCATATTATGAGTACCAAAAGGTTATATTTGGATCCAGGGATGGTGTATCACAGTCCGCGCTGCTTGAAATGAACACTCAAAGAGTCTAGGATAAAAGACCCCCTTCTTACTTTATTTGCCTACGCGTATTTGCCCTGATGACGATGCTGGGAAAAGCATTGAAACGCGTAGGCAAATAAAGTAAGAAGGGGGGTCTTTTATCCTAGACTCTTTGAGTGTTCATTTCAAGCAGCGCGGACTGTGATACACCATCCCTGGATCCAGATATTTCTACACGTGTTACGTGGAGGTGGAAGTCCTGCAGCAGCTTTTTGTACTACATGCGATTTAAACTAGTTGTGGGTGCACACAACTAGAAAAGGTGAGTGCACCATCATTGTGACCTGTGTGAAAACTTTTGCCATATTGATAGGGCACTATTGCGCCTCGTGTTTGTCTCATTTATCTTTATTATAAAAGGTTATATTGACAGTTAGAATGAGTTAATGCAGCAAGTCAATATTTGCAGTGTTGACCCTTCTTCTTCAGGACCTCTGCAATTCTCCCTGGCTGCTCTCAATCAACTTCTGGACCAAATCCTGACTGATAGCTGTCCATTCTTGCATAATCAATGCTTGCATTTTGGCAGAATTTGTTGGTTTTTGTTTGTCCACCCGTCTCTTGATGATTGACCACAAGTTCTCAATGGGATTAAGATCTGGGGAGTTTCCGGGCCATGAACTCAAAATCTCTATGTTTTGTTCCCTGAGCCATTTAGTTATCACCTTTGCTTTATGGCAAGGTGCTCCGTCATGCTGGAAAAGGCATTGTTGGGCGCCAAACTGCTCTTGGACGGTTGGGAGAAGTTGCTCTTGGAGGACATTCTGGTACCATTCTTTATTCATGGCTGTGTTTTTAGGCAAGACTGTGAGTGAGCCGATTCCCTTGGCTGAGAAGCAACCCCACACATAAATGGTTTCAGGATGCTTTACAGTTGGTATGAGACAAGACTGGTGGTAGCGCTCACCTCTTCTTCTCCGAATAAGCTGTTTTCCAGATGTCCCAAACAATCGAAAAGGGGATTCATCAGAGAAAATGACTTTACTCCAGTCCTCAGCAGTCCACTCCCTGTACCTTCTGCAGAATATCAGTAGGTCCCTGATGTTTTTTCTGGAGAGAAGTGGCTTCTTTTCTGCCCTCCTTGGAACCAGGCCTTGCTTAAAGAGTCTCCGCCTCACAGTGCGTGCAGAAGCACTCACACCAGCCTGCTGCCATTCCTGAGCAAGCTCAGCACTGCTGGTAGTCCGTTCCCGCAGCTGAAACAGTTTTAAGATACGGTCCTGGCATTTGCTGGTCTTTCTTGGGCGCCCTTGAGCCTTTTTGACAACATTGGAAGCTCTCTCCTTGAAGTTCTTGATGATGCTGATTGTTGACTGAGGTGCAATCTTTGTAGCTGCGATACTCTTCCCTGTTAGGCCATTTTTGTGCAGTGAAATGTGTTTTGGTGGTTAAAGTTCAATTTCTAGGCAAATGTTGACTTTGCAAGTAATTGCTGTTAAGCTGATCACTCTTTATGACATTCTGGACTATATGCAAATTGCCATTAGAAAAACTGAAGCAGTAGACTTTGTAAAAATGTATATTTGTATCATTCTCAAAACTTTTGGCTATGACTGTAGAGAGTCTGTGAATGTATGAGGGTTAATGAACTGTAGATTTCTGAACGTGTGATAGGTCGGACTATGCTGTAATGGGCGAGGGTTTGTGAGTATGAAGGAGAGAATGTTGTGATCAGAGAGAGAAGGAGATGAGTTGTCTAAGGAGGAGGTAGAGCAGAGTCGGGTAAAGACCAGGTCAAGGGTGTTTCTGTTCTTGTGTGTCTCAGAGGTTGAGAACTGCAAAGGCCAAGAGAAGTGGTTAGAGATAGGAGCTGGGATGCAGATGGGAAGTTGGGGATGTTTATGGGGATGTTAAAGTCTCCCAGGATGAGGGTTGGTAATTCTGAGGACATGAAGTGCAGCAGCCACGCGGAGAAGTGGTCGAGGAAGTGGGTGGGTGAACCTGGGGGGCGGTAAATCACCGCTACTCTGAGGGGTGGCAACTGAACAGCCTAATTGTGTGGACCTCAAAAGAAGGGAATGAGAGTGATGGAGCGGGGTGGATGACCTGGAAAGTACATTGTGGGGACAGGAGTAAGCCAACTCCACCACCATGTCTGTTCCTAGGTCTCGGGGATAGGGAGAAGTGTAAACCACCGTAGGAGATAGCAGCAGGGGAAGCAGTGTCTGAGTCCTGGATCCAGGTTTCAGTGAGGGCCAAAAGGTTAAGAGAGTTAGTGAGAAAGTAGTTGTGGATAAAGGGAAGTTAGTCATCAAGTTAGGGTTGTTTCAGTCTGCTCAGGGCCTTTAAGGACTACGCAGCTGTGACCACTACTCTGTACAAAAACCGGTGTAGTCACAGTCAAGTGTAGTAGTTTTGAGTTAGACCTTATTTTATTTTATTTCCCTTGTGCGCACTACTGCACACATAACAAAAGGAAACACATTAGTACTAGCACAATGTAATTTTTGCAAGGACAACAACGCATTTTGTTCTCTAAACAAAAGATCACAAAGTTCATTAATATGTCTTTGAGTCAAAGCAGGCGAATTAGTCGATTTGTTGCATTCATTATTGAAAAGTCTTTAGACAGTTAATAAATGTGTAAGTCTATTAACATCCTGTATGGTATGGAAAGGATTGAAACTCTGTCTAGAGACTATTTATACAATGTTTTTGCTTTTACCATCAATAGAAACATTTCTATTACCCTACTTTGAAGAGTGAAACGCGTGGTGGTTAATTTTATCAATTGTGATCCGCATCACATTGTATATTGCATCGAATGGACCACATGTCAATTGCATTGTATTTGGCTATGTGTTTTTTGAGTATTTTTGATGGTGCCATCAAAAATATTCAAAAAACACATAGCCAAATACCTCTTATTAGGAACAAAAATGGCTCATACTCTGGAGAAGCAAAATATTTATATATTGAGTATTTCTAAATGTACCGTTACATGGGGCGATTTCCCCGGCGATGTTGCCGGCAACTGAGGGGCATGGCTAAGCTGCGGCGACATCACCGGAGAATTGCCTCGTGTGACAGGGTGATAATCAGGCGAAAAATCGCCTCAGCAACATCGCCAGGTTTCCCAACATGTTGGGAGACCTGGCGATGTTGCTGAGGCGATCATGCCTGATCGCCCTCTGCAACGCGGCAACCCGCAATGTTGCGGGCGACGCCGCCTATCTCCAACATTGCGGGTTACCGCTCGCTGGGTTACTGGCCAACCCAGCGAGTGATAGCCATGGCAACTAGCTGGTGAAATTTCCGGCAAGTTGCTCTGTGTGACAACTCCCGGCGATGTTGCCAGGGATGCGTGCTCCCGCGCAGCACCGGCAACATAGCCGCCACCGTCGCCCTGTGTGACGGTACCATTACAAATGTCTTCAATACAAGCAAGTGTTGAGCTTCTTTTTTCTTCTCTTGTGCTCTTCCATGCTGCATTGGAGTGCCAACTCGTTTTCATGCTTTTTGATTATTTAGAATGTTGTTTAAATTCATTCATTTTGATCTTTTCATCCTTTATTATGTGGTAAACGACTTCTTTTCTGAATTCAAGCCAGGTGAACCATTTGTTTTAGTTTACACATTGAAATTTAATTTTATTATATAATTGGAGTGTATTTGGCCATTTCTTCTACTTGGTTATCAATACTTATGCAGTGTGAACATACCACCATCATGGAACAATACTTAGGCTCCTTTTACATCTGCATTTTTGCAGAATCGGGCAGATCGGCAGATTTACCGCATCTGCCCCGTAATGGCCAACTTGCAGCAAGCCCCCATTCATTCTCTATGAGACTTGCACTTGCACTTGCACTTGCCGCAATCCACGGTCAGCTGAGGTTTTTTGACTTGCCACAAGTGCCGGATTTGCCAGATCATGGCAAACAAACACTTGCCGCACCTGCCACAAGTCCCAAAGAGAATGATTGGGGGCTTCCCAGAAGTCGGCCATTACGCAGCAGATGCGGCAGATGCGATAAATCTGCCGGATCTGCCGCGATTCAGCAAAAAACGTTGATAATAAAGCAGCCTCAGCTACACTAGCACATGCGTTCAAAAATTCTTATACGACTGCAGCTAATTCTTCTGAATTGATGTGAAAGCAGCCTTAGCTACACTAGCACATGCATTCAAAAATTCTTACGAACTGCAGCTAATTCTTCTGATTCATGTTGATGAATGACCCTTTGCTACACTGGCCAAGATTCAAAAATTTTACCTTTCAGTATTTTGATTAATGGGTGCAATACTTTTTTATGAATGTGTTACCATTTTTTGAGATTATATCCTACAATGATGATTCCAATTTGGATAATCTTACCAAATTGGAAATATTTTTTCTCAAAAATTAGGACCTCAGACTTTCCAATCTCAAGGAGATTATCAATGAAGTAAAAACCGCTCTAATTATGTAGACATCAGGGAATACGATAAGCTTTACAAAAAAGATGCAAGATAACCTCGAGGCGCTAGTGGATTCTATTGTGAAAACAAAATAATCAAATTTAATAGAGATTCCCTGAAACATAAAAATAATCAGGTTCATTCATAAAAAAGCAGCAACAACCGAACTAGATCACAAGCTACGTTTTTCCAGTAATGGTCGTCTACAGAGATAAGACATTAACACTAATCACGTTGCCATTTCCTTCTCTGAATGTGAAACAACTGATCATAGCTCTGATATATCTGATTTTGGTCATTTGCATAGGTAAAAAATTACAAATATGGACATGACAAGGAGGCACAAAAAGCATAGGAGATGAGGAAGAAAGGAAGAGGGAGATGGGCAACGCATTTCTATCCTAAGTGGCCCTTACTCATTGCCTTGGATCATCTGAGTGCAGGTCCATCTTTTCTGAATACTTGCTGTTTCTCCTGACTGTGCACCGCCACTTTGAGCTGGAAGCGTTACTTGAGGACAATAGTTTAAATAGTGTCTTTATTGTCACCAACTATTCTCTCCCACCCAGATTGAGGATCGAGCTAAAGGACTAAATTTTGTCCCTGGCCAGAATTCAATCTATTCCATACCATTAAGGATATTAATAGATTTGCACAGTTATGAAATATTAAAAGACATCTCAATAAGAAATCTAACAAATTAGCTATTTCACTGGCTTTGACTCAATACCACATTAATGAAATTTGTGATCTTCTCTTCGGAGAACAACATGCATTGTTGTCCTTGCAAAAATTATATTGTGCTTAGTGCAATTATGTATCTTTGTCGGAAGACAATATTGTGGTCAAATTAAAAAATCCAGCATTTTATCCAGAATTCAATCTCGGGATCTTTTTCAGACTCTTGTTTAACGAGATTTAAATCCCTCTATGATAGTATTAGAACTCAACTCATTAGAAAAAGTATAAATATTGATCTACATGATGCTATTTAATAATTTGCAAGATAATCACAGTGATGTCATCCATCAATCGGATATGGCTGGGTGTGTGGTTGTCGTTAACGCAGCCCTTTATTCTAAACAAGTTTCTATCATTTTATTTAATAATAAAACCTACAGATGACAATACTGATCCTATCATCATTATCAAAAACATTTTATCTAAAAGTCCTGATGAAGGTATTGTTTGGAGGCCATTAAGATGAAAGAGAAATGCTATTATCTACCTAAATATCCCATTCTACCTATGTTTCATGTTTTGGCTACGACACATAAAACATTTTCCCTCCCCCTTTATGTCCTCTAATCTTGAGCAATGGACCATTAAGTGCAAAAAATCAGTGAATGGTTGGATTAATTTCTTCAACCTTCTACAACTATATTTCAAAATGTTGATTGTTTCATTGGGATTCTAATCCTCTTTTATTACATGTGATGTTATAACCCTCTGTTCTGTCATCTCACCTCACTTTCCAATTAAAGCCTTTCAATACCATCTGGACAATTACAATTCTAACTCTGTAGAGTTTAAACAATTTGTTATTATTACTCTTCAATAGTTATTATGTAGTAATAATTATTGTGCTTTTAGATCTGAATATTTCATACATGTAAAAAGAGTCCCAGTGGGCTCAAAGTTTTCACCTTTCCTTGCAATTCTCTACATGGCAAGGTGGGAAGAGCAATTTATTTTCAAATCCAGCAATCCTTTTTGTTAAATGTGGTTTGGTATGGCCACTATGTTGACGATCTATTAATCATTTAGTGTGACTAAATATTGTCTGTGCCACTTTCTTATTTGAATTCCAGGGTGGGGGATGGATCAGCTGATCAGTGCTGCAGGAGTGACCGAAGCCAGGATCTGGAACCTGTGCTGGGCTCTTCCCCAGATCTTGGATCCACTGTACTGGGATCAGAGGGAGCCCAATAAATGTGAAACAACTGATGAAGATTTGGATCATTACTGAAGACCCACCTCTTTCTTCAAGCCTACAACTTACACTGAGACCTAATCCGCTGCACCACCTCACCCAGGGGCAGGCTGGGTCGGGGGCAGGGATGCATTTGCACCCCAGGCCGGTCACTTAGTAAACAGTTTTGGGCCGCCAGCCACCAGGTGCATTATCAACAAGACTGCAGTCTTCAAAGTTAATTCACCAGCAGCCGCAGCTATTCTAATAGTGCGGGAAGTGGCCGCAGGTGATTTAACTATTACACACAGGCTGACAGTATTAATAATAAACCTGGTGGGTGATTCACCTTTAGACTGTAGCTGCATCAGGGTCCTGAAGTGCGGCGTGCTTATGTTGTCCCAGAGCATAGGAGTGGAGCGGCTGTGGAGAGGAGAAAGGCTGATGCGCCATTAGAGGCCACCAGAGCATGGGCCGGTCCCCGCCTGTAAGGCTGCTTTCACACAGCATTTTTGTGCTGTCCGAGGGGATCCGACTTTTTGCAGCACCCCTTGGACAGCAACGGTTCCAAACTTATGCCTGCAATAGGATGCCAAATAGGCGTCCGATTCCGATATTTTGCAGCATCATTTTGGATCCTCTCTCCTCCTGCTCCTCCTGTCACCCATCCCCCTCCTCTCTCCCTCCTGTCACCTCGCTCCTCTCTCCCTCTTGTCACCTTTCTCCCCTCTTCTCTCTGCTCCCTCTTTGTCCCCTCTTTCACACCTCTTTGTCCCCTCCTTTGTCCCCTCTTTCGCCCCCTCTGTCCCCACTTTCTCCCCTCTTGTCCCCTTTTTTCTTTGCATTATTGACAGGTGAGAATAAAGTTTTTTTTATTTTAACCCTTTCTTTTCAATAGATGTCACTTCTGCAATGTATGAATATAAATTGCAGAAGTGAAATTAGATGGCACAGAGCTATTTTAGTGTACTAAGCATGCTCAGTACACTAAAATCGGGTCCGAGGAATGATCAGCTGTTTCCTCGGACCCGTGCTCCATAGGCCCCATGTTATTTGGCGCGGATCAGGTCAGATCCAATTTGGTCCGATTTGACCCGCTGTGCCCAAAATCACAGCAGTCTGCGATTTTGGGCACAGCTAAAAATCGGACAGAATCGGATCCGACAAAAATCGGATGCCACTAAGGGCAAATCCGATCCTATCCATGTCTATAGACTAACATGGGGGCGAAATCGGATCTGTGGCTGTCCGTTGTAAAACACGGATCCCAAGAAATGCTGTGTGAAAGCACCCTAAGCTACACCAGCAGCCGTTCATCTGCCCACCCTCTGGCTGGCCAACAGGCAGAGCACCTACTACTGTGTGTGGGGGCCAGACGCTTCACTCCAAGCAGATAAGAGGCTCTGAGCATGGCTGTGACATCATGTGAATCCTGATCCATCACATACCTGCCGGAGAGGAGTTGAATGGGAGGCAAGCCCAGGGAAGGTGAAGAATGTGTGTTGCTCTTCTTTATAAAATTAGCCCTAATTTGTCTGTATATATGTGCATGTGGCTGTGCAAGTGTGTGCGCATGTCTGACTGTGCATGTGTGTACATTGCTAGGTGTGCCTGTGTGTATGCATTGCTGGGTGTGCATGTGTGTAATGCATGGCTGGGTGTGCATGTGTGTATGCATAGCTGGGTATGTATGTACATGGCTGGGTGTGCATGGTTGGGTGGTGCATGTGTGTATGCATGGCTCGGTGTGCATGTGTGTGGCTGTGCATGTGTGTGCATGGCTGGGTATGCATGTGTGTGCATGCATGTGTTTGCATGGCTGTGCATGTGTCTGTGACTGTGCAAGTGTGTGTGCATGGCTGGGTGTGCATGTGTATGCATGCCTGGGTGTGCATGTGTGTGTACGGCTGGGTATGCATGGCTGGGTGTGTATGTGTGGCTGTGCATGTGTGTGCATGGGTGGGTAAGTATGTGTGTGCATGTGTGTGTAGCTGTGCATGGCAGGATGAGCATGTGTTTGCATGGCTGGGGATGCATGTGTGTGCATGGCTGGTTGTGTGTGTGTGCCTGTCTGGGTGTGCATGTGTGTGTCTGGCTGTGTGTGCATGGCTGGTTGTACATGGCTGTGCATGTGCATGGCTGTGCATGTGTGTGTGTGCATGGCTTGTTGTGCATGGCTGTGCATGTGTATGGCTGTGCATGTGTGTGCATGACTGGGTGTGCATGGCTGCATGTGTGTGTGCATGGCTGGGTGTGCTGGTGCAATGTCATGTGTGCGCTTACAGCTAGTAGTGTGTCATAGTTGGTGTGCATGGTTGGGTTGGTGTGCATGGCTGGGTGTAATTTCTGCGTGCTGGCAGGATGTGCATGTGTGTGACTGGCAAGGTGTGCATGTGTGTGCTGGCTATTGTGCATGTGTGTGCTGGCTGAGTGTACATTTCTGCGTTGCATGTGTACGCATAGCTGAGTGTGCATGGCTGATGTGCATGTGTGTGCATTGCTGGTATACATGGCTGCATGCATGGCTGTTGTGCATTTCTATATGCATGTGTATGCAGAGCTGGGTGTGCATGTGTGTGCATGGCAGGGTGTGCATGGCTGTGCATATGTGTGGCTGCAAAAAATAGCACCATGAATATGCAAAGCAAAATAACAAGGCAGACAGGCAATGTGCCACTGAAGAACTGGCTGTCTCTTTCTTTATATATTCAGTGACATAATCAAGCAAAATACCTGCAGGAGCGGGTGCTACACTGCTCCAGAAGAAGAGCTTCCGGATACAGTGATACCACAGAGGCAGCAGCCATGTAAGCATTCGTATGTGCTCAAAAAGCCAGTTCTTCAGTGGCACATGGTCTGTCTGCCTTGCTATTTCTTTTGCATATTCATTTTGCTATTT
>JARQOC010000004.1:83980565-84099850 GCA_033576535.1 Allobates femoralis
GAAGGCATACAAGATGAGGAACATTTTTATAGGAAGGGGCCCAGGGTGGGAAACATTTTTACAGAGTGGGGGACATTATTACTGGATTGGAGCCAGTATAGAGGACATTATTAATTAAAGAGCCCTGGATAGGGGCTATTATCACAGTATGGGGGACATTATCACAGAATGGAGACCAGGATGGGGGACAATATTAAGTAAAGTGCTCAGGATGTGGGCCATTATTTCAGGATAGGGCCTAGGAAAGAGAACATTTTTACAGGATGGGGGACATTATTTACAGATGGGGACTATTTTTACAAGATGTGGATCATTATTACAGTGTGCAATAATGACAGAATATGGAATATTAATGCAGGATAGGAGCCAAGACAGGGGATCTTATTACAGGGGTCCATAGTTCTGACCAATATGCTGGTGTGGGACCAGTCCAAATTTTGCACTAGGGCCCATAGCACTCAAGTTATGGCCTTGTTCACACATACCAGTCTTTTTTGCATTCTCTGCATTTTTTAGCTGTTTATAAAAAACGCACATGCGTTAACGCATGTTGCACTTAAGTGTAGCTGCGTTTTTTAACAACACATGCATTTTTTTTTTAACCATTCCACAAAACACTGCATGCAGTGTTTTTTGGGTGCTCTAAAAAAACGCATGTTTTTTTTAACATGGGGCCCTATGGGAAAAGCATGCGTTAACGCATGGCACATATAGGCACCTGCGTTAACACATGTGTTAACGCATATGCGTTTTTAATGAAAAAATGACTAAGTTCAAAAACTTCCCAAAAACGTTCAGAACCACAGGGGACACTATTTGGCACCCTTAGAAAAAATGATTAGTTTTTCTAAGGGGCTAAAAAAACGCATTGGTATGTGTGAACAAGGCCTATGTCTCTGCCTTTCTTTGTTTCCCTTAATGCTGACAGTTTTTTCTTCATGCACCAGGCTTTCACTAGACAAATTCTGCCTGTTTCTAGACCATCCTGTGCTCAGTTATTGAATGGAGGTCCAATGCATGTGACTTGCCCACTCCGGGGCCATGGTGCACTCAGAACCGGGCTCCGATTGCTGCAGGGGATTCATGGGGGTCGAGACCCGGCTTCTGTGACCCCGGGGAGTCAATCCTCATAATATAGTCTCACACAGCGTTGGAATTCTGTACCCGGTTTACTCACTGAAGTATCAACTGATTGCCGGTGCTTCTCTCTGCCAAGCTCCAGTCTGGTCCATCCTCAAGGAACCGGGATAGTTTGCCCCAGACCCCCTTCATGTGCCTTTCCTTTCTCTGGTCTCTCTCTCAGCACTATTTCTTTACCTCTCCTGTCAGTGCCTCTGCACACAGTGCCCCAATCCAGCAGCCACGGGTCTTCTCAGGCAACTGCTACCTGTTCCCTGACTCTAGTTCGGCTGCCTTCACAGCGGGTGTGTCGGGTTGCGGCCACAGTTCCTTTAGATCTCATGGCCTCCAGTTCTGTGGTTTGGGCGTATAGCTCCCGCGCCATGTTCAAGGCCGGTCCCTGGTTCTCGACCGACCCCTCCGCTTGACTATGGTCAGTCCCGGATCCGGGCTCACAGGCCATTTTCACTCCACCTGTGCCCCTGGGGTCTTCTCTGTCCTCTGCACAACAGTTTCCTTCTAACTACTCCTCACTCTCTCTTACTTTTTCTTACTCTCTCCTTTTTCCACACTCCACCTATTCTTCCCCTGTCCCCTCAACTGGGCCCTCCCCCTTTGTCCGCCCATGGTCCACTGGGTCCTAGGGAGTGTTGAGTGTTTTCGTGGGTGCCTGGGTTCACCATCCCAATCCCTCAAGGACTGAGACACCTCACCCGTTCACAGGGTGCTGTACCCCTCGTGGCGACCAGACCGGTGGAGTGCCGCACATGCTATCCTATACATCATTGAGGACCTCTTCAAGGGCCCAGCTTGGGCTCAGTCATCATTGAAGTGTTAGGCACAAACATCCTCACTCCTGACATCATTTGGAGATTTTCAGGAGAGTCAGACAATCAAAGAGATCCAGGTGATCAAAGTGATCCAGGTCTTCCACTTGTCATTTCCCATCTTTATCAGACTGAAGTTCTAGCAGTTCGTCACACATTGGCCAGGGTCACACATGGCATCCGTTTTGCCCTGGATCCGTTTTGGGATCAGTTTTTGGACTTTTTTTTCTAAGTTCAAAAACGCATATCCATTAACGGAGGGTGCACTTAAGTGTCACTGCGTTTTTCAAAAACTTGCATGATACATGACTTCAGCCTAGGAGCTTTGGTTCTGGCTGCAAGTTCACATTGCATTTTGATATTTTACATTACCACAGCCTAGGAGCTTAAGTTCTGGATAGGGGATCTTAAAACATGATCATATTCTAGAGGACTTCAGCCTAGGATCCTAGGATTTGGCTTGAAGAACAGAGACTACTTGAAGAACTCAGGTTGGCACAATTTGGTCACATGGCTGCAGACCTTTCTGTGCTCAGTGAACTTCCTAAGCATGCTGCTATCCTTTCCCAATGGATGCCCACCAAAAGCGGGGTGCTGCTGGACTAGGGTAGGTTACCCTGGAAACCACGAAGGCATGAATATTCTAATCCTTGGTGAGCCAGCAGATGTCATACCACAGATTTGACCCAGCAATCCTCTGTACTCTGGTATGTTTCCATCTCCACTGAGCCACAATCTGGTTTGCTTGCTGTCCAGGTTCTGATTGTCCTTGTGTTTACCCCCTTTCTGCCACAGGTGTTTTCACTCTGTAATGCAGCCTGTCCTATCACCCGGCAAGTGTAACTATTTAAAGCTTTGGCTTGCATTACCTGCTGGTGATATTTCTGAAGTGAACCCTGCTTGGAATTAAAGCCTTCTGTCAAGTGCTTTTCCTGGCAGATTATTACTTTTTGGCGGTGTAACTTATTTTCACTCTGCACCTTCCCCTAGATTCTTAAGGAAGTACGTGATACCCTTGATGGACGGTTCAGAAGCAAGATAATAGTAATAATAATAATAAAACTTTATTTGTATAGCGCCAACATATTCCGCAGCACTTTAAAGTACAATGGTACGTATAAGAAAAATATACGATACAGAATTGTAGGTAATACAGAACAGTAGTTACATACAATAAACATAGAATGTAGGAAATACAATAAAAAGGCAAAAAATAAAGGTGACCCTGCTTGAAGGAGCTTACAATCTGAGATGGGATGGGAACACAAAGTTCAGGGGCTTATAACAGTGAATATCTTATGTCTAAATGACTACTGTTAGGGAGAATGATAGGCCGCCCTGAAGAGGTGTGTTTTTAGGGAGCGTCTGAAGCTATGCAAGTTGTGGATGGTCCTAGTTTCTTGGGGTAGAGCATTCCAGAGGATTGGTGCAGCTCAAGAGAAGTCTTGGAGTCGGGAATGGGAGGTTCGGATTAATGCCGATGTTAGTCTGAGGTTGCATAACAGAGCGAAGGGGATGGGTGGGATGGTAGACAGAGATGAGGGTAGAGAGGTAGGGAGGTGCCGCACCATGAATAGCTTTGTGGGTGACAACAAGCAATTTGAATTGGTTTCTATAGTGTAAGGGCAGCCAATGCAATGACTGGCACAGAGCAGAAACATCTGAGTAACGGTTTGCTAGATAGGTGATCCTGGCTGCTGCATTGAGGATAGACTGGAGAGGGGAAAGCTTTCTGCAGGGGAGGCCAGCTAATAAAGAATTACAGTAGTCAAGGCGGGAATGAATCAGGGCCACGGTGAGGGCTTTAGTTGTTTCCATGGTGAGGAAAGGGCGAATTCTGGAAATATTTTTCAGGTGCAAGTGACAGGAGCGGGTGAGAGATTGTATGTATGGGGTGAAGGAGAGATCAGCATCCAACATAACACCCTGACAGCGAGCCTGCTGACTGGGCGTTATCATGGTGCCACACACCGAGAGGCAAATGTCAGGTTTAGGGAGGTTGGTAGAGGGTGGGAGCAGAAGAAGTTCAGTTTTGGAAAGGTTGAGTTTCAGATAGAGAGCGGACATGATAGTGGAAACTGCGATTAGACAGTCATTGGTGTTCTGTATTAGAGCAGGAGTAAGGTCAGGGGAGGAAGTGTATAGTTGTGTGTCATCAGCGTAAAGATGGTACTGGAAGCCAAATCTGCTGATGGTCTGTCCGATCGGGGCTGTGTAGAGAGAGAAGAGAAGAGGGACAATGACTGAACCCTGAGGGACCCCAATAGTGAGAGGAAGAGGGGAGGAAGTGGAGCCAGCAAATGATACACTGAAAAAGCGGTCAGAGAGATAGGAAGAGAACCAGGAGAGAGCCGTGTCCTTGATGCCAATGGAGTGCAGCATAGAGAGTAGGAGATGGTGGTCAACAGTGTCAAAAGCAGCAGAAAGGTCAAGAAGGATAAGCAGAGAGTAGTCACCATTATGTTTTGCTGTCAGAAGGTTATTGGTCACTCTGATAAGGGCAGTTTCTGTAGAGTGTAAGGGGCGGAAGCCAGACTGTAATGGATCTAAAAAAGAGTGAGTGGCGAGGTAATGGATGAGGCGGGTGTAGACCAGGCGCTCCTGGAATTTTGAGATGAAGGGGAGATTGGAGACTGGTCTGTAGTTATTTGTGCAGGATGGGTCAAGGGACGTTTTCTTTAGTAGTGGAGTAATAATAGAATGTTTGAAGGAAAAGGGGAAGATGCCAGTAGAGAGGGAGAGATTGAAGATTGTGGTTAAGTGAGTGGTGACCACTGGAGAGAGGGTCTGGAGTAAGTGTGAGGGGATGGGGTCAGTGGTGCATGTAGTGGGACGTGAGGACAAGAGGAGCCTGGAGACTTCTTCTGTAACTGCATCAGAAATGGAGAGTGAACCAGAGGGGATGTGGGGACAGATGGGAGTAACAGTACTTGAAGGTTGGGACCTGATTTCCTGACGGATGTTTTCTATTTTCTCTGTGACGTAAGAGGCCAGATCATCAGCACAGAGGTCAGTGATAGGGGCCTGCACTTTCGGACTAAGGAGTGAGTATTTGCCTTCGCGTATTTGCCCTGATGACGATGCTGGAAATAGCATTGAAACGCGTAGGCAAATAAAGTAAGAAGGGGGGTCTTTTATCCTAGACTCTTTGAGTGTTCATTTCAAGCAGCGCGGACTGTGATACACCATCCCTGGATCCAGATATTTCTACACGTGTTACGTGGAGGTGGAAGTCCTGCAGCAGCTCTTTGTGCTACATGCGATTTAAACTAGTTGTGGGTGCACACAACTAGAAAAGGTGAGTGCACCATCATTGTGACCTGTGTGAAAACTTTTGCCATATTGATAGGGCACTATTGCGCCTCGTGTTTGTCTCATTTATCTTTATTATAAAAGGTTATATTGACAGTTAGAATGAGTTAATGCAGCAAGTCAATATTTGCAGTGTTGACCCTTCTTCAGGACCTCTGCAATTCTCCCTGGCTGCTCTCAATCAACTTCTGGACCAAATCCTGACTGATAGCAGTCCATTCTTGCATAATCAATGCTTGCATTTTGGCAGAATTTGTTGATTTTTGTTTGTCCACCCTCTCTTGATGATTGACCACAAGTTCTCAATGGGATTAAGATCTGGGGAGTTTCCAGGCCATGAACCCAAAATCTCTATGTTTTGTTCCCTGAGCCATTTAGTTATCACCTTTGCTTTATGGCAAGGTGCTCCATCATGCTGGAAAAGGCATTGTTGGGCGCCAAACTGCTCTTGGACGGTTGGGAGAAGTTGCTCTTGGAGGACATTCTGGTACCATTCTTTATTCATGGCTGTGTTTTTAGGCAAGACTGTGAGTGAGCCGATTCCCTTGGCTGAGAAGCAACCCCACACATGAATGGTTTCAGGATGCTTTACAGTTGGTATGAGACAAGACTGGTGGTAGCGCTCACCTCTTCTTCTCCGAATAAGCTGTTTTCCAGATGTCCCAAACAATCGAAAAGGGGATTCATCAGAGAAAATGACTTTACCCCAGTCCTCAGCAGTCCACTCCCTGTACCTTTTGCAGAATATCAGTCGGTCCCTGATGTTTTTTCTGGAGAGAAGTGGCTTCTTTTCTGCCCTCCTTGAAACCAGGCCTTGCTCAAAGAGTCTCCGCCTCACAGTGCGTGCATAAGCACTCACACCAGCCTACTGCCATTCCTGAGCAAGCTCAGCACTGCTGGTAGTCCGATCCCGCAGCTGAAACAGTTTTAAGATACGGTCCTGGCATTTGCTGGTCTTTCTTGGGCGCCCTTGAGCCTTTTTGACAACAATGGAAGCTCTCTCCTTGAAGTTCTTGATGATGCTGATTGTTGACTGAGGTGCAATCTTTGTAGCTGCGATACTCTTCCCTGTTAGGCCATTTTTGTGCAGTGAAATGTGTTTTGGGGTTACAGTTCAATTTCTAGGCAAATGATGACTTTGCAAGTAATTGCTGTTAAGCTGATCACTCTTTATGACATTCTGGAGTATATGCAAATTGCCATTAGAAAAACTGAAGCAGCAGACTTTGTAAAAATGTATATTTGTATATCATTCTCAAAACTTTTGGCCATGACTGTAGAGAGTCTGTGAATGTATGAGGGTTAATGAACTGTAGATTTCTGAACGTGTGATAGGTCGGACTATGCTGTGATGGGCGAGGGTTTGTGAGTGTGAAGGAGAGAATGTTGTGATCAGAGAGAGAAGGAGATGAGTTGTCTAAGGAGGAGGTAGAGCAGAGTCGGGTAAAGACCAGGTCAAGGGTGTTACTGTTCTTGCATGTCTCAGAGGTTGAGAACTGCAAGAGGCCAAGAGAAGTGGTTAAAGATAGGAGCTGGGATGCAGATGGGAAGTTGGGGATGTTTATGGGGATGTTAAAGTCTCCCAGGATGAGGGTTGGTAATTCTGAGGACATGAAGTGCAGCAGCCACGCGGAGAAGTGGTCGAGGAAGTGGGTGGGTGAACCTGGGGGGCGGTAAATCACCGCTACTCTGAGGGGGTGGCAACGGAAGAGCCTAATTGTGTGGACCTCAAAAGAAGGGAATGAGAGTGATGGAGCGGGGTGGATGACCTGGAAAGTACATTGTGGGGACAGGAGTAAGCCAACTCCACCACCATGTCTATTCCTAGGTCTCGGGGATAGGGAGAAGTGTAAACCACCGTAGGAGATAGCAGCAGGGGAAGCAGTGTCTGAGTCCTGGATCCAGGTTTCAGTGAGGGCCAAAAGGTTAAGAGATTTAGTGAGAAAGTAGTTGTGGATAAAGGGAAGTTAGTCATCAAGTTAGGGTTGTTTCAGTCTGCTCAGGGCCTTTAAGGACTACGCAGCTGTGACCACTACTCTGTACAAAAACCGGTGTAGTCACAGTCAAGTGTAGTAATTTTGAGTTAGACCTTATTTTATTTTATTTCCCTTGTGCGCACTACTGCACACATAACAAAAGGAAACACATTAGTACTAGCACAATGTAATTTTTGCAAGGACAACAACGCATTTTGTTCTCTAAACAAAAGATCACAAAGTTCATTAATATGTCTTTGAGTCAAAGCAGGCGAATTAGCCGATTTGTTGCATTCATTATTGAAAAGTCTTTAGACAGTTAATAAATGTGTAAGTCTATTAACATGCTGTATGGTATGGAAAGGATAGAAACTCTGTCTAGAGACAATTTATACAATGTTTTTACTTTTACCATCAATAGAAACATTTCTATTACCCTACTTTGAAGAGTGAAACGCGTGGTGGTTAATTTTATCAATTGTGATCCGCATCACATTGTATATTGCATCGAATGGACCACATGCCAATTGCATTGTATTTGGCTATGTGTTTTTTGAGTATTTTTGATGGTGCCCTCAAAAATATTCAAAAAACACATAGCCAAATACCTCTTATTAGGAACAAAAATGGCTCATACTCCCGAGAAGCAAAATATTTTTATATTGAGTATTTCTAAATGTACCGTTACATGGGGAGATTTCCCCGGCAATGTTGCCGGCAACTGAGGGGCATGGCTAAGCTGCGGCGACATCACCGGAGAATTGCCTCGTGTGACAGGGTGATAATCAGGCGAAAAATCGCATCAGCAACATTGCCAGGTTTCCCAACATGTTGGGAGACCTGGCGATGTTGCTGAGGCGATCATGCCTGATCGCCCTCTGCAACGCGGCAACCCGGAATGTTTCGGGCGACGCCGCCTATGTCCAACATTGCGGGTTACCGCTCGCTGGGTTACTGGGCAACCCAGCGAGTGATAGCCGCGGCAACTAGCTGGCGAAATTTCCGGCAAGTTGCTCTGTGTGACAACTCCCGATGTTGGCGATGTTGCCAGGGATGCGTGCTCCCGCGCAGCACCGGCAACATAGCCGCCACCGTCGCCCTGTGTGACGGTACCATTACAAATGTCTTCAATACAAGCAAGTGTTGAGCTTCTTTTTTCTTCTCTTGTACTCTTCCATGCTGCATTGGAGTGCCAACTCGTTTTCATGCTTTTTGATTATTTAGAATGTTGTTTAAATTCATTCATTTTGATCTTTTCATCCTTTATTATGTGGTAAACGACTTATTTTCTGAATTCAAGCCAGGTGAACCATTTGTTTTAGTTTACACATTGAAATTTAATTTTATTATATAATTGGAGTGTATTTGGCCATTTCTTCTACTTGGTTATCAATACTTATGCAGTGTGAACATACCACCCTCATGGAACAATACTTTGACTCCTTTTACATCTGCATTTTTGCAGAATCGAGGCAGATTTACCGCATCTGCCCCGTAATGGCGAACTTGCAGCAAGCCCCCATTCATTCTCTATGAGACTTGCACTTGCACTTGCAATTGCCACAATCCACGGTCAGCTGAGGTTTTTTGACTTGCCGCAAGTGCCGGATTTGCCAGATCATGGCAAACAAAGCACTTGCCACACCTGCCACAATTCCCAAAGAGAATGATTGGGGGCTTCCCAGAAGTCGGCCATTACGCAGCAGATGCGGCAGATGCGATAAATCTGCCGGATCTGCCGCGATTCAGCAAAAAACGTTGATATTAAAGCAGCCTCAGCTACACTAGCACATGCGTTCAAAAATTCTTATACGACTGCAGCTAATTCTTCTGAATATTGATGTGAAAGCAGCCTTAGCTACACTAGCACATGCATCAAAATTCTTATACGACTGCAGCTAATTCTTCTGAATGTTGATGTGAAAGCAGCCTTAGCTACACTAGCACATGCATTCAAAAATTCTTATGCAACTGCAGCTAATTCTTCTGATCTCATGGGGTTGATGAATGACTTTGAAACGGTCTCAAGACAAGAAATGTGTACCTTTCGTTATGAGATTAAAATAGGTGCCCACATACATTTTTTATGATGATTTCCATATATTTTGTGATTATATCCTTACCAAATGTTCCTGGAATCAATGGAATTTTTTCTCAAAAATTAGGACCTCAGACTTTCCAATCTCAAGGAGATTATCAATGAAGTAAAAACCGCTCTAATTATGTAGACATCAGGGAATATGATAAGCTTTATAAAAAAGATGCAAGAAAACCTCGAGGCGCTAGTGGATTCTATTGTGAAAACAAAATAAGCAAATTTAATAGAGATTCCCTGAAACATAAAAATAATCAGGTTCATTCATAAAAAAGCAGCAACAACCGAACTAGATCACAAGCTACGTTTTTTCCAGTAATGGTCGTCTACAGAGATAAGACATTAACACTAATCATGTTTCCTTTTCCTTCTCTGAATGTGAAACAACTGATCATAGCTCTGATATATCTGATTTTGGTCATTTTGGTCATTAGATTCGCAAAGTTATTAAATATAAAAAGACATCTCAATAAGGAATCTAACAAATTAGCTATTTCACTCGCTTTGACTCCAATACCACATTAATGAAATTTGTGATCGTCTCTTCGGAGAACAACATGCATTGTTGCCTTGCAAAAATTATATTGTGCTTAGTGCCATTATGTATCTTTGTCGGATGACAATATTGTGGTCAAATTAAAAAATCCAGCATTTTATCAGAATTCAATCTCGGGAGCTTTTTCAGACTCTTGTTTAAACGAGATTTAAATCCCTCTATGATAGTATTAGAACTCAACTCATTAGAAAAAGTATAAATATTGATCTACATAATGCTATTTAACAATTTGCAAGATAATCACAGTGATGTCATCCAGCAATCGGATATGGCTGGGTGTGTTGTTGTCGTTAACGCAGCCCTTTATTCTAAACAAGTTTCTATCATTTTATTTAATAATAAAACCTACAGATGACAATACTGATCCTATCATCATTATCAAAAACATTTTATCTAAATGTCCTGATGAAGGTATTGTTTGGAGGCCATTAAGATGAAAGAGAAATGCTATCCCATTCTCCCTATGTTTCATGTTTTGGCTATGACACATAAAACATTTTCCTCCCCCTTTATGTCCTCTAATCTTGAGCAATGGACCATTAAGTGCAAAAAATCAGTGGATGGTTGGATTAATTTCTTCAAGCTTCTACAACTATATTTCAAAATGTTGATTGTTTCATTGGGATTCTAATCCTCTTTTATTACATGTGATGTTATAACCCTCTGTTCTGTCATCCCACCTCACTTTCCAATTAAAGCCTTTCAATACCATCTGGACTATTACAATTCTAACTCTGTAGAGTTTAAACAATTTGTTATTATTACTCTTCAATAGTTATTATGTAGTAATAATTATTGTGCTTTTAGATCTGAATATTTCATACATGTAAAAAGAGTCCCAGTGGGCTCAAAGTTTTCACCTTTCCTTGCAATTCTCTACATGGCAAGGTGGGAAGAGCAATTTATTTTCAAATCCAGCAATCCTTTTTGTTAAATCTGGTTTGGTATGGCCACTATGTTGACGATCTATTAATCAAAAGTGTGACTAAATATTGTCTGTGCCACTTTCTTATTTGAATTCCAGGGTGGGGGATGGATCAGCTGATCAGTGCTGCAGGAGTGACCGAAGCCAGGATCTGGAACCTGTGCTGGGCTCTCCCCCAGATCTTGGATCCACTGTACTGGGATCAGAGGGAGCCCAATAAATGTGAAACAACTGATGAAGATTTGGATCATTACTGAAGACCCACCTCTTTCTTCAAGCCTACAACTTACACTGAGACCTAATCCGCTGCACCACCTCACCCAGGGGCAGGCTGGGTCGGGAGACAGGGATGCATTTGCACCCCAGGCCGGTCACTTAGTAAACAGTTTTGGGCCGCCAGCCACCAGGTGCATTATCAACAAGACTGCAGTCTGCAAAGTTAATTCACCAGCAGCCGCAGCTATTCTAATAGTGCGGAAATGGCCGCAGGTGATTTAATTATTACACACAGGCTGACATTATTAATATTCACCTTTAAGACTGTAGCTGCATCAGGGTCCTGAAGTGCGGCGTGCTTATGTTGTCCCAGAGCATAGGAGTGGAGCGGCTGTGGAGAGGAGAAAGGTTGAGGCGCCATTAGAGGCCACCAGAGCATGGGCCAGTCCCCGCCTGTAAGGCTGCTTTCACACAGCGTTTTTGTGCTGTCCGAGGGGATCCGACTTTTTGCAGCACCTCTCGGACAGCAACGGTTCCAAACTGATGCCTGCAATAGGATGCCAAATAGGCATCCGATTCCGATATTTTGCAGCATCATTTTGGATCCTCTCTCCTCCTCTCCCTGCTCCTCCTGTCACCTCGTCCCCCTCCTCTCTCCCTCCTGTCACCTCGCTCCTCTCTCCCTCTTGTCACCTTTCTCCCCTCCTCTCTCTGCTCCCTCTTTGTCCCCTCTTTGTCCCCTCTTTCACACCTCTTTGTCCCCTCCTTTGTCCCCTCTTTTGCCCCCTCTGTCCCCACTTTCTCCCCTCTTTGACCCCCTTTTCCAGACCTTAAAAAATAAAAATAAAAATTTTTCTCACCTATCCACAACTCCACGGTGCTTCCAGCTGTCTTCTTCTGATCCACAGGACCTGGCATGATGTTACAGTCACATGACTGGTTACCGCGGTAACCGGTCATGTGACTGTGACGTCACGCCAGGTCCTAGAAGCATCGAGCGCTGGAGGCATCGGTGTATCATGGGACAGGTGAGAATAAAGTTTTTTTTATTTTTAACCCTTTCTTTTCAATAGATGTCACTTCTGCAATGTATGAATATAAATTGCAGAAGTGAAATTAGATGGCACAGAGCTATTTTAGTGTACTAAGCATGCTCAGTACACTAAAATCGGATCCGAGGAATGATCAGCTGTTTCCTCGGACCCGTGCTCCATAGGCCCCATGTTATTTGGCGCGGATCAGGTCGGATCCAATTTGGTCCGATTTGACCCGCTGTGCCCAAAATCACAGCAGTCTGCGATTTTGGGCACAGCTAAAAATCGGACAGAATCGGATCCGACAAAAATCGGATGCCACTAAGGGCAAATCCGATCCTATCCATGTCTATAGACTAACATGGGGGCGAAATCGGATCTGTGGCTGTCCGTTGTAAAACACGGATCCCAAAGAAATGCTGTGTGAAAGCACCCTAAGCTACACCAGCAGCCGTTCATCTGCCCACCCTCTGGCTGGCCAACAGGCAGAGCACCTACTACTGGGTGTGGGGGCCAGACGCTTCACTCCAAGCAGATAAGAGGCTCTGAGCATGGCTGTGACATCATGTGGAATCCTGATCCATCACATACCTGCCGGAGAGGAGTTGAATGGGAGGCAAGCCCAGGGAAGGTGAAGAATGTGTGTTGCTCTTCTTTATAAAATTAGCCCTAATTTGTCTGTATATATGTGCATGTGGCTGTGCAAGTGTGTGCGCATGTCTGACTGTGCATGTGTGTACATTGCTAGGTGTGCCTGTGTGTATGCATTGCTGGGTGTGCATGTGTGTATGCATGGCTGGGTGTGCATGTGTGTATGCATAGCTGGGTATGTATGTACATGGCTGGGTGTGCATGGTTGGGTGGTGCATGTGTGTATGCATGGCTCGGTGTGCATGTGTGTGGCTGTGCATGTGTGTGCATGGCTGGGTATGCATGTGTGTGCATGCATGTGTTTGCATGGCTGTGCATGTGTCTGTGACTGTGCAAGTGTGTGTGCATGGCTGGGTGTGCATGTGTATGCATGCCTGGGTGTGCATGTGTGTGTACGGCTGGGTATGCATGGCTGGGTGTGTATGTGTGGCTGTGCATGTGTGTGCATGGGTGGGTAAGTATGTGTGTGCATGTGTGTGTAGCTGTGCATGGCAGGATGAGCATGTGTTTGCATGGCTGGGGATGCATGTGTGTGCATGGCTGGTTGTGTGTGTGCCTGTCTGGGTGTGCATGTGTGTTTCTGGCTGTGTGTGCATGGCTGGTTGTACATGGCTGTGCATGTGCATGGCTGTGCATGTGTGTGTGTGCATGGCTTGTTGTGCATGGCTGTGCATGTGTATGGCTGTGCATGTGTGTGCATGACTGGGTGTGCATGGCTGCATGTGTGTGCATGGCTGGGTGTGCATGTGTGTGCCTAGCTAGGTGTTCATGTGTGTGCATGGTTGGGTGTGCATGGCTGGGTGTACATTTCTGCGTGCCTGGCAGGATGTGCATGTGTGTGACTGGCAAGGTGTGCATGTGTGTGCCTGGCTAGTTGTGCATGTGTGTGCGTGGCTGAGTGTACATTTCTGCGTGCATGTGTACGCATAGCTGAGTGTGCATGGCTGGATGTGCATGTGTGTGCATTGCTGGGTATACATGGCTGCATGCATGGCTGTTTGTGCATTTCTATATGCATGTGTATGCAGAGCTGGGTGTGCATGTGTGTGCATGGCAGGGTGTGCATGGCTGTGCATATGTGTGGCTGCAAAAAATAGCACCATGAATATGCAAAGCAAAATAACAAGGCAGACAGGCAATGTGCCACTGAAGAACTGGCTGTCTCTTTCTTTATATATTCAGTGACATAATCAAGCAAAATACCTGCAGGAGCGGGTGCTACACTGCTCCAGAAGAAGAGCTTCCGGGATACAGTGATACCACAGAGGCAGCAGCCATGTAAGCATTCCGTATGTGCTCAAAAAGCCAGTTCTTCAGTGGCACATGGTCTGTCTGCCTTGCTATTTTCTTTTGCATATTCATGTTGCTATTTTTTTTTTTGCATTATACCACTCATTCCAGCACACAGACTAGGTTTGGGTATCTTCCTTTGCTCATTTATTGTTTTTTTGGTCATTTTTATTGTCCTGTATTTATAAGTCTTGACCTACCATAGAATTCTATGAGCACTAACTGCTCTGGCACAAATCAGTGCTGCTGCTTTATTGTATTGTCCTGTGATTATTAGATTTATGCTAACCGGGCTGTTTCTGCCTATTGGGGCTATAGGGAATGTCATCATATGTTTTTAGTTGTTTTTATATCTCCCTTTGGTATATAATAAGGTTTGATTTTTTTTTAGATTACCTACTCTATTTTCTGGTATGTGCATATCTTTAAATACTATCTTTTCATTTATTTGTTGGTTATGTGTGTGTGTGTGCATGCCTTCATGTGTATGTATATGTGTGCTTGCCTCCAAGTCTTCGTAATGTATGTGTATATGTCTGTGTAATGTGTGCGTGCATATTTACCTTTAAGGAATTGTATGTATCTGGGGGGCAGGCAGGGGACACTGTTAGCATATGTGGAGATAGTATGGAGTATGGAGAGTGAGCAGGTAAATATTTGAGGAAACAGTATGGGGATAGAAGAGAGAGGGGTGCTGCATGAGGAGACAGCGTGAGGACCAGGGGCAGACTGGCAGATCTTGTCCTGGGTGGCAGTCTACCTTTACCAGCCAGCGGCCAACTGAGGACCGGCGTGGGGGGGTGCTATCACTGCTGAGCCCAAGTGAGGAGCGGGGGGGGGGGTGCTGGCGCGGCTTTACACTCACCCCTGCTGCCGCTCCGCTCGCTGGTCCATGTTAGCCTGCTGCGTCCCGGGTCCCGCCGTCAATACAGTAAGTGCGCGGCCACTCTCACTGGGGGGTGGCCCTAGAGGTGGACTATACCACCGGCCTGCAAGGAAAGGACAGTATACCGAGGAGGGGGAGTCTGATGAGGGGGCATAATACAGAGACTAGGCAGTATGGAGGGGGCAAAACAAGGAAAGATAGTATGCCATAGAGAGGGAGTGTGATGAGGGGGCGTAATATAGAGACTGTGCAGTATGGGGGTGGCACAGTGTAAGAGGACAGTGTGAAGAGGGGCCCCAGTATGGAAAGGAGAGGGCAGTGTGGAGGGCATGTGCCATAAGAGGGACAGTGTAAATCATAATTTGTGCAGGGTTCACAGCAAAGGACAATTATTTATTCAGGAGAACAGTGTAGGGCAGATATTTATATTCAGGAGCATTATAATCATTCTGCTATTCATAAGGGTATCGTGCCGGGATGAGCTGCAGAAGGCCGAAGGAGATGGAAGTTTGCAGAGACGAGCAGTAGATATGAAAAGTCATCATGGCATCTGGACAGGATGAAGAAAGAAAAAGAAAGATGATGACTTTAATCGGAGAAGATGTCGCCCAAAAGGCACCAGGATGTAAATGTTTCTTTGTGGTCCTGCCTGCATCTCATCAGTGCTGTGGTTCCTGTATGATCTGCAGTCTGATGACCGATGACAACAACTCCCAGTATCTTCTTACCATTATTAAGGACATACTGGAAGTTGAAGCTTCATGCAATGCAACTGTATGAGGGGCTAAGCTGCCATTACCATTGGTGTATCATGTACTGATGCTGGTCCTAGTGATTTATTCATGTATGAATGGTGTTCCTGGTGATTTATTCATGTACTGATTGTGGTTTATTTATGCACTAATGATGGTCCTGTTGATTTTTTTTCATGTACTAATGGTGGTCCTGGTGATTTATTCATCTACTGCTGTGGTGATGAATTTCTGTACAGCTGGTGGTTCCTGTAATGTAGTTCTGTACTAATGGGTGTTGTAATGCTGCATTTATTTACTGTTAGTGGTTCTGATGCTGTATTTATGTACTCTTAGTGGTTCTAATGATGTATTTCTGTAGTGATACTGTGTTTCTGTACTGATGAGGGTTTTAGTGATAAACTGTCTTCTTGCAGTACTGGTGAAGTATTCTTGAGCAGTTATTGGTTTTGAACTGTACATAACAATCCATAACGTGAAAGATTATGTGACATATGTCTATGCTAAGAAAGTATTGCACCATCTGACAATTTAAGGGTTACTATATTTATAATTAAGTTAGGAGCATTAAAAGAGTTTTAAAAGTTTGTGATGAAAGTCTGCAGTCACTCTGTGTCACACTGTCACTGTAGACTTCTTAATTCTAACACTATGGACACTGCACGCTCTCAGGATTGTCTGCTGGCTGCAGTGTGAGCGGGAGGTCTAACATGCTGACTAGACAAGCGCTGTCTTGCGAGTGAGGCCGGACATATCTAGTCAGGATGTGGCTGAATTTATGTAAATTGCCTGACAGTTCACTTTTGTCACCAACACAAAAGTCCTGATAGTATGTAGTATGCGCTCTGTGAGAATTTACTTTCATTACAAACCTGGACAACCACTTTAAATATAACATTAGGCACCACAGCAAGCCCAATCCGAACAGTGTGTAATGGACTCACTGTCAGGACTCGGCTCTTCTTATGGTGGGTTTACACGTCCCGATATCGGCCCGATATCGGAGCCAACGACGCGGGAGCGCGCTTTTTGAGCGCGCTTTTCCCGCCATCGCATTGCCGGTTTAGACAGCCCGATATCGGGATACAACGTCCCGACGATGTGTACACCCCCCAACCCAGGAATGACCAGTTAACATGGGAGTGAATGGGTGACGTGGGTGTACACATCGTAGTTGGGCTGTCACACGGGATGATGCGGCTACAACGGCCATCCGATATCGGGCGGTTGAATAGCACGCTCATTCAACCCTGATATCGTTTTGGCATCGTTCCAGCATCGCATTATACGTTCAAACCGTACAACGCGCGAACGATATCGGGTCCAACTACCGAACCACGTGACTTTTGGTCGGAGTTGGGTCGGAGTTGGATGCCGATATCGCGACGTGTAAACCCACCATTACTGTTTCAATGATCATCACATGACTACTTATATCTAATGTTCATCCTTGCAGTCATGTGATACGAGCTTTTCCTCTTTCTATTCGGTGAAGCTGGGGCTGTAGTATTTCACAGAACATGATTGAGAGAATTACAGAAGAGCAGCGAGATGAGACTGTAAATGTGAACATTTCGTATGAGCGGTCACATGACGATTACTCAAACCACTTGTATTCTTGCACTGAGTGCCAGAAAACCTAGAGCTGCCACTGGTGAAAGTAATAGAGTATAGTGGTGTGTAAAACGTTTATTTGTTTGGATCACATTTACTAAATCTATAAGCACTTGTTCACACCTGTGGATTTCCACTTGTCTTTCTAAATTTAGGAAGAGACAAATGAAATAACCCCTTTTCTCACCTTGACGTAAGTATGTCACCTAGGGATGTGCCTGCATGAAGCAGGTTCAGGAGCTGAGCCCGCTTCATACTGGGCATATGTCAGTTGTGACCTGGCTCAGGGATCATAGCTCATCTTGAGCTGCTGTTGTAAGTAGTTAAACGTCCTGGTCAGTGACTGGCAGGGACATTTAGCTCGATGGCCGATGCCGACAGCCACCAGCTCCCATCAGTCCCTCTTGCTGATGGGTTTGCCATGTGTTGCTGCCATGTTGGTCGTTCTATGAAGCCCGGACTGAGGTTGGGCTCCTTGGATGACAGCAAAATCAAACTGCGGAAACATTATTACAGTGCTTTCACTTTCAACGGCTCCTTGTTTTGAACCTATGACAGGAAGCGAGTGGCAGCAGGGAGAATAAAATTAATTTTCTCCCTGTAGCCAACACTTTTCCAGTAAGTCGGCTAACCAGGTTTAAAATGCTATTTCCCTACAGTTTCATCCTATAGCTGCAGATGTTACCTCTGCTACTTTAATGCAGATCAAGCGATAATCAGGCTAAAGATGGGCTGTCATAACTTGAGGGCCACCTCTCTGTCATTGCCCCCCAGGCCAAAATTTTCCAGCCAGCCCCTGACCTCTCCCCCTCCTACTGTCTCCCACCCATCCCCTATAGACTGTGAGCCCTCAAGGACAGGATCTTCTACTCTATTGTACCTGTATAATTTAATTGTCGTTATTTTTTATGTTCTTGTTCTTGTCTGCCCTTACACATGTAAAGCGCCATGGAACCAATGGCGCTATATGAATATATAATAATAATAATAATACTATATCCAATTAACTGGAAACCTTTAATTTTCTTATTTGAACTCCAGTGATTATAATTTACCTTTCACAATATTGTTCTCCCAGTGATTCAACTCCATTTATGTATTTATTTCTACAAGGTAATTGTGTCATGGAGGTAGTTCACCCAATTCCAACCATAAAAAGGACATATTCGGAAAAACTCATTTCTTAGCTCCCACCTGTCATTCCCAAGACACAACTATATCTATTATTATTATTATTATTATTATTTATTTATATAGCGTCATTAGGTTCCATGGCGCTTTACATGAGGATAGGGGAGACAAGCACAATTACAATAACTCTAGACAATCAGGACATATAGCTACAGGAGGGGAGGGGACCCTGTCCACGTGGGCTCTTATCTATCTTTTTTTGTTCAGAAAACCAAATATTTGCCAAAGAAAGTGTAAAAATGTGTAATAGATTTTGGGATACAGACTTCAGTAAGCCTCTCAGAAATTCAGCCCTACAGTATATAGGGCTAATATGAAAATGAGGCAAAAATATCCATATAATATGATTCTCCAATCTACTAATGTGGATTAATCATCCATTACTCAAAATAACCAAATCAAAAACATAATTTCAAAGTATTTACCTGTCATCACTCAGGATTACACTCTCAAGGAAATTCTCAATGATGGTTGTTGGTATGATGTTCCTTGGGCAACATCATTTCTCCTTGCATATTTAGAGACCACAATGTCAGATCAAATTGTGTATTCTGAAAGGGTTTTTTCATGTGTGCAGACAATTTATGCAATGCTTGTATGTTTAATATCAATAGAAAATTGTATTTTACCCTACCATGTTGAACGACCTTTGTGACTGAGGGTTTTATCAATAGCGGTTTGCGCCTCATTGTTTATAGCATCATATGCATCACATGCTAATTGTGTTATGTTGGTTGCATCATCAGAAAGTTCAAAAGATACACAGCCGAGCCCCTCATAAACCTTAGGAACAAAAATGGCTCATACTCTGGAGAAACTAAACATTTTTATAACCATGCATAATGCAGATACTTAATCTGTGAAAACTTTATGGGATTGAAAAGGGTAAATATTCTTAAAGGGGAGAAAGTGGGTAGAAGTGTTTAACCAACATGAGGAATTTTGGATTTTCACATTAAATACCACATTCCTTCTTGATATGAGTTTCAAGAGAGATTTATTTTACTTTTATTATTATGCTAGTCTATGTTTTACATTATATTTATACTAGCTGTGAGCCCGATGCAAATGCATCGGGATTCTAGAACGTGCATTAATTTGATTATAGTAGTTATAGCTGTTAGCCTGATGCAAATGCATCGGGTATCTAAAATATGTTTATTGTTTTTTTAAAGATTTTTAAATAATAATCGCATCATCAAAAGCAATAATATAAGCCATAGCATTATTATTAGCAGTAATAGCAGTATTAATAGCATTATTAGCAGTATTATGAGCATTAATAACAGTATTAATAGCATTAATAGCATTATTATTAGCATTAATAGCATTATTAGCATTAATAATAGCATTAATAACATTATTAATAGCATTAATAGCATTATTATTAGCATTAATAGCATTAATAATAGCATTATTAGCATTAATAATAGCATTAATAACATTATGAATAGCATTAATAGCATTATTATTAGCATTAATAGCATTAATAATAGCATTAATAGGATACATATTAGCATTAATAGCATTAATAGCATAATTAATAGCATTAATAGCATTATTAATAGCATTAATAGCATTATTATTAGCATTAATAATGGCATTATTAGCATTAATAATAGCATTAATAACATTATTAATAGCATTAATAGCATTATTTTTAGCATTAATAGCATTATTATTAGCATTAATAGCATTAATAATGCCATTAATAGGATAAATATTAGCATTAATAGCATTAATAGCATAATTAATAGCATTAATAGCATTATTAATAGCATTATTATTAGCATTAATAGCATTAATAGGATAAAATATTAGCATTAATAGCATAATTAATAGCATTAATAGCATTATTAATAGCATTAATAAACATTATTATTTAGCATTAATAGCATTAATAATAGCATTATTAGCATTAATAATAGCATTAATAATCATATTAATAGCATTAATAGCATTATTATTAGCATTAATAGCATTATTAGCATTATTATTAGCATTAATAGCATTAATAATACCATGAATAGGATAAATATTAGCATTAATAGCAATAATAGCATAATTAATAGCATTAATAGCATTATTAATAGCATTAATAGCATTATTATTATCATTAATAGCATTAATTAGGATAAATATAGCATTAATAGCATTAATAGCATAATTAATAGCATTAATAGCATTATATAATAGCATTAATCGCATTATTATTAGCATTAATAGCATTAATAATAGCATTATTAGCATTAATAATAGCATTAATAACATTATTATTAGCATTAATAGCATTATTATTAGCATTAATAGCATTTAATAGCATATATTATTAGCATTAATAGCATTAATAATACCATGAATAGGATAAACATTAGCATTAATAGCATTAATAGCATAATTAATAGCATTAATAGCATTATTAATAGCATTAATAGCATTATTATTAGCATTAATAGCATTAATAATAGCATTATTAGCATTAATAATAGCATTAATAACATTATGAATAGCATTAATAGCATTATTATTAGCATTAATAGCATTAATAATAGCATTATTAGCATTAATAATAGCATTAATAACATTATTATTAGCATTAATAGCATTATTATTAGCATTAATAGCATTATTAATAGCATTAATAGGATACATATTAGCATTAATAGCATTAATTAGCATAATTAATAGCATTAATAGCATTTATTAATAGCATTAATAGCATTATTATTAGCATTATTAGCATTAATAATGGCATTATTAGCATTAATAATAGCATTAATAACATTATTAATAGCATTAATAGCATTATTATTAGCATTAATAGCATTATTATTAGCATTAATAGCATTAATAATGCCATTAATAGGATAAATATTAGCATCAATAGCATAATTAATAGCATTAATAGCATTATTAATAGCATTAATAGCATTATTATTAGCATTAATAGCATTAATAGGATAAATATTTAGCATTAATAGCATAATTAATAGCATTAATAGCATTATTAATAGCATTAATAACATTATTATTAGCATTAATAGCATTAATAATAGCATTATTAGCATTAATAATAGCATTAATAACATTATTAATTAGCATTAATAGCATTATTATTAGCATTAATAGCATTAATAGCATTATTATTAGCATTAATAGCATTAATAATACCATGAATAGGATAAATATTAGCATTAATAGCAATTAATAGCATAATTGATAGCATTAATAGCATTATTAATAGCATTAATAGCATTAATAGGATAAATATTAGCATTAATAGCATTAATAGCATTATTAATAGCATTAATAGCATTATTATTAGCATTAATAGCATTAATAATAGCATTATTAGCATTAATAATAGCATTAATAACATTATTAATAGCATTAATAGCATTAATAGCATTATTATTAGCATTAATAGCATTAATAATACCATGAATAGGATAAATATTAGCATTAATAGCATTAATAGCATAATTAATAGCATTAATAGATTAATAGCATTATTAATAGCATTAATAGCATATTAATAGCATTAATAGCATTATTATGCATTAATAGCATTAATAGGAGAAATATTAGCATTAATAACATAATTAATAGCATTAATAGCATTATTAATAGCATTAATAACATTATTATTAGCATTAATAGCATTAATAATAGCATTATTAGCATTAATAATAGCATTAATAACATTATTAATAGCATTAATAGCATTATTATTATAGCATTAATAGCATTAATAGCATTATTATTAGCATTAATAGCATTAATAATACCATGAATAGAATAAATATTAGCATTAATAGCATTAATAGCATAATTAATAGCATTAATAGCATTATTAATAGCATTAATAGCATTAATAGGATAAATATTAGCATTAATAGCATTAATAGCATAATTAATAGCATTAATAGCATTATTAATAGCATTAATCGCATTATTATTAGCATTAATAGCATTAATAATAGCATTATTAGCATTAATAATAGCATTAATAGCATTATTATTAGCATTAATAGCATTAATAACATTATTATTAGCATTAATAGCATTAATAATACCATGAATAGGATAAACATTAGCATTAATAGCATTAATAGCATAATTAATAGCATTAATAGCATTATTAATAGCATTAATAGCATTATTATTAGCATTAATAGCATTAATAATAGCATTATTAGCATTAATAATAGCATTAATAACATTATTAATAGCATTAATAGCATTATTATTAGCATTAATAGCATTAATAATAGCATTATTAGCATTAATAATAGCATTAATAACATTATTATTAGCATTAATAGCATAATTATTAGCATTATTAGAATTATTATTAGCAGTAATATCATTATTATTAGCATTTTATTTTTTAATTATTATTTTTTATTAAATTATTTATTATTTTTTATTTATTTTTTTATTATATTTTAATTTTTTTTTTTATTATTAAATTTATTATTTAGGCTGAGACCCAGTTCTCTTTCAGGTCCGCTGAAAGGGCTGATATAATTAGCATATATTTAATTTTTTTATATTATTTTTATTTAATTATTTAATATTTTTAATTTATTTTTTTATTATTTTTTAATTATTTTTAAATTATTTTTTATATTATTTAATTTATTTATTTTTTTAAGTGAGAGTGAGAGACAGTTCTCATTCAGGTCCGCATTTTTTTTTTTTTTTTATTATTATTTTTATTTAATTATTTAATATTTTTTATTTATTTTTTTATTATTTTTTAATTATTTTTAAATTATTTTTTTTATTATTTAATTTATTTATTTTTTTAAGTGAGAGTGAGACACAGTTCTCATTCAGGTCCGCTTTTTTTTTTTTTTTTAATTATTATTTTTATTTAATTATTTAATATTTTTTATTTATTTTTTTATTATTTTTTAATTATTTTTAAATTATTTTTTTATTATTTAATTTATTTATTTTTTTAAGTGAGAGTGAGACACAGTTCTCATTCAGGTCCGCATTTTTTTTTTTTTTAATTATTATTTTTATTTAATTATTTATTATTTTTAATTTAATTTTTTATTATTTTTAAATTATTTTTTAATTATTATTTTTATTATTAAATTTATTTATTTTTTTAAGTCAGAGTGAGACGCAGTTCTCATTCAGGTCCGCCTTTTTTTTCCCCATTGACATACATTACCGGTGTGTCGGCGATTTTATGGCCGGCCACCTGGTTCTATTTGTCGGCCCTAAAATCGCGGACACACCGCTAATGCATGTCTATGGGCAGTCAGCTCGAATTCTGATTGGTCGGCGTTCAATCCGAAATCGGGCTGACTGCCCATAGAGATGCATTAGCGGTGTGTCCGCGATTTTAGGGCCGACAAATAGAACCAGGTGGGCGGCCATAAAATCGCCGACACACCGGTAATGTATGTCAATGGGGAAAAAAAGGCGGACCTGAATGAGAACTACGTCTCAGTTTTGAGGGGCTCTTCTGATTGGCTGAGGGCAGTATACAGCGACCAATCAGAAGAGGGCCTCAGATCTCATTAAGGTAGAATGGCGGATTTTTCGTCCATTCTATCTTAATGAGAAGGAAGAGGACGTCGGAGGTGGAAGTTAGCGAAAAGAAGACAGAAGATCTCCGGGGCCGGACGAAGAGGCGGAGATGGCGGAAAGAAGAGAGAAGACCCCCGGGGCCGGAGGAAGAGGACGCCTGGCCGGACGGAGGATCAGATGACAAAGAAGACATGTAAGTATGTGCGGACATGGGGGGGCTGTGTGGACATTAGTGGGGTTGTGTTTTTGCGGGGTGGCTGTGCGGACATGGGGGTGGGCTGTGCGGACATAGGGGGTGGGCTGTGCGGACATAGGGGGTGGGCTGTGCGGACATAGGGGGCGGGCTGTGCGGACATAGGGGGCGGCTGTGCGGACATAGGGGTCGGGCTGTGCGGACATAGGGGTCGGGCTGTGCGGACATAGGGGTCGGGCTGTGCGGACATAGGGGGCGGGCTGTGCGGACATAGGGGTCGGGCTGTGCGGACATAGGGGTCGGGCTGTGCGGACATAGGGGTCGGGCTGTGCGGACATAGGGGGCGGGCTGTGCGGACATAGGGGGCGGGCTGTGCGGACATAGGGGGCGGGCTGTGCGGACATAGGAGGCGGGCTGTGCGGACATAGGGGGCGGGCTGTGCGGACATAGGGGGCGGGCTGTGCGGACATAGGGGGCGGGCTGTGCGGACATTGCTGGGGGCGGGCTGTGCGGACATAGGGGGCGGGCTGTGCGGACATTGCTGGGGGCGGGCCTCCGCTCCATGGTCCCCGGGGAGCGAGTTGCGGCTGAGGCAGCGACTCGCTCCATGGCCCCCGGGTAGCGATTTGCGGCTCAGGCAAATTTACCTGAGCGGTAAATCGCTAAGGTTGTAGCCGAGCCTGTGGATCGATTTTGGGCCAGCGGCTCGCAATGGCCGCTTCGCGGCCATTGCTCGCCCTGAGCCAGCGACTCGCAATGGCCTCGCGGCCATTGCTCGCGCAGCATTGGGCGCTTCGCGCCCAATGTTAAATTCGTATCCACATGACGACATCGGAAAGTGCGCGCGAAGGGGAGCTTTTCCGATTCGCGATTATATAATAGATTAATGTGTGTTAATTAAACATGTCGATTTTCTGTTGGTTGTTTGTTCATGCTTATGCGATTAGTAAATCCTAGGTTAAATATAACCCTCTGTTATTAACTCTTTCATGCTATGAAAATTGCATGTAGACAGAAAACCGGGCACTGACCTTATGTTGCTGTGATTTGAAATTGTGGCACAGAACCAGGTGCAGCGTTGCTCAGCCGTAAGATATAGTCATTTTTATCCATACAGAAAGAAGGAGGCGGCACTCATTGGACCGGTGAAGGCAGGTTTCTTTATTCCAGTCGCGGTATTACATCAGGTAGAGGGTGTGGGGAGGGAGGTGCTGGGATGACGGAGTCCCTTTCGAGTAGTGCTTGCTCTTCTGTACACACGATCTGTTGAAGAGTAAGCACTACTCGAAACGGGCTCCGTCATCCCGGCACCTCCCTCCCCACACCCTCTACCTGATGTAATACCGCGACTGGAATAAAGAAACCTGTCTTCACCAGTCCAATGAGTGCCGCCTCCTTCTTCCTTTCATGCTATGAGTTAGGGTGGTTCAACCAGGAACACGTTAGATTTCTAAATGCACCTAATGGGCTTTCTTTTTTAGTAGAATTCCAATAAAAACAAACCTTTTTATATCTAGCTTTCAGATGGGTGGGCTGAATTCTTCTTTTTTTCTGTGGTCATTGTGTTCACAAGCAGAATATATCACATACAATTGTATTTTTCTTACAATAAAGTTCAGTTCCAGCAAGTGGTGAGTTTTCTATCCCTTTCAGAGAAAGTTCTCAGATCGGGGGTCCAGAGGTCACTGCCAGCACTCGGTATATATTTAATTTCTCACATTTTTTATAAATTCCATACATACCGTTGACCGGGAGTGACCTCTGGAGCCTTATTTTTAGTACTGTCTTTGGATGAAGCTCCATAACAATCAATGAATGTCTGAGAATGTGTCACCATGGGCAACCCGCTCCCTGGCACCTCACGCCCTGTATCCTTGCTGCCCGCCTGCCCTCTGTCTGCGACCGCTCTGAGGCCTGTCAGGAGGCAGGGGGTTTGGGTCCCGGCCGGCCGCCGCTGTCCCTCGGGGTTCCGCGCTCTTACTGGCACTATCCTCGCTCCTGTGTCCTCTTTCCCTCCTGCCTCGCTGCTCAGGTCTTCAGCTTCCTCCTCCTTGCATCCTAGTGGCATGCATAGGGCACGTGCGTGCTCTGCTGCTGTGCTTTAAAGGGCCAGCGTTGTAATTCTCCCGGCCCCTCCGCTCAGCCAATCGCTGTGAGGTGGTGGCTATTTAATGTCTATTTTAACCTTAGACCAGTGCCTGGGTAACTTCTTGTTTGAGTGGCTGCCAGTCCCAGGTCTTGCTGCCTTTGTTGAAATTTATTATCTCTGTTCTTACTGCTTGTTTCTCTTCTGCAGTCGGATCCCTTGTGCTCTGTGTGGACCCCGTCTTCCATCCCGTACCTTGTACCCCTGGAGGATCCCGGACACCGCTCCCTGGTTTTGTGCTCTCCAGTATCTGTCTTGCTCCCCTCGGGTCGGTTCGCAGGCTCCCAGCACACTGGTACCTCCTTAGCTGTCCTTGAGAAATCCCTGCATTGGGGTCACTCGTCTTGGGCTCCTTTGGTGGCTTCCCGGTGTGTCGATCCTGTGGCCCTCCTCTGGGGTTTCCCTCCCTGCCTGTTTTGTTGAATAAACCTTCAAACCTACCTTTTTGTTTCCGGCTCTCTCTCTGGGTATCAGCATCCACACTATACTGTGGTACAGTGGGTCCACGAGTCAGTTCCACCCTTGGTAGCGTGACAGAATGTTTTCAGAATGAGGCTCCAGAGGTCACTTCCTGTCTGTGGTATGTATGGAACTTCTCTCAAGTGTGTTAAGTAAACGTATTATTTTCTTCTGCAGAACAAATCGAATCTCAAAATCCTTTCAAACCATGTATTTCAGGAAATTTGACTTAGGCTAGGGTCAAACTTGGGAGCCCGCATGCAGTAAACGATGCATTACTGGATCCAGTTTTTCCCCTTGTCTGTTTGGAGGCATTTTTACCGGATCAGGTACCTGATCAGGTACCTGATGGTACCTTATGTACCATCAGGTACTGAATCAGGTTCCCATAGGGTCCCATGTTTACAAACTGATCAGGTTTTGCTAAAAGGCCAAAAAATGTTGCAGACCCTATTAAAACCTGACTTCTCAAAAACTGGATCCAGTAGACAGATTGCACTTTGGCAAACAATTCTTAACATTGGAGTCTATGTGTCAGGTGCCTGATCAGGTTTTCAGGATGAAAAACTGGATCCAGTAACTGGATTGCAAACGCAAGTGTGACCCTAGCCTTACCAAATAAAAAATTACTCACAATTGGGTCATAAAGGTCATTAGTGATGTTTCATTCTAATGGTAACTGCATTGCAATTCAACAATTGGTGGTGGACCCCATTGTCCACAGGACCTATGATATGTCCCCCTCTCTGTACACTGCAGTGATGGTGATGAAAAATCGTTTTCACATGGTAGATGTCTGCTTGTGTGAGCTGCAGAGAAACAGATTGGTGAACATGCTTAATACTCTGGCTGCCAAGAGAAAGCAATGGATTAATCAATTCACTGAAAGCAAATATGGCAAATTTAGTCAACATATATTTTTTCATTTCCTGCAGATTAGTGATCCATTCCACTCAATTTACCACCCACGGATGACAATGAACGTATTGACGTCCACTGATAATTAACAAACAAACCACAAATTGTCAAATCAATGTGTGATAACAGTTAGTATCCATTAAAGGAAATGTCCACTAGCCCTAAATAGGTCCCATAGGTCTGTGATGAATTGGGATATATCAGTAACACAGTTAACACTAAATCCTCGGCCTGTCTACATTTCTTTTAAAGTGGTATTCCCATTAAAGTCATTCTATATGAAGGGGTTGTTCGGGACGTTAACTTTGACGACCTGTCTTTAGGATAGTTCATCAATGTCTGACCGGTGCAGGTTGCGATACCCATCTCCCCCACCAATCAGCTGTTCCTAGAACTAATAAAAGGGGGAACATTTTCTCCATGTGGAGAGTGACATGTCAGGTCTGGCATGCCAGTATGAGTAGACGTAAAATCCTGTAATGATCCTCTGAGACATTAAATATGCAAATGACCTCTTCAGGGAGAAAGATGGCTTGCATTCTAGTGACACCTATTGGAAGTTGCAATTCTAAAAGTACAAATTAATTCTGTAATGAGCCTTGTCATATGACGTAGGATAATAACAACCAAACCATAATTTCAACCACAAAACACAGGCTCATCGGATCGAATCCCGAGGCGTGACAACCTTTTATTTGGGACTCTGATGGAGGATGAGTTTATTGAAGAGAGCTCACAAGTGACATCAGTGGAAGACCCCGGCTCATCAATATGCATAAACACCGGAATAGACCACTGACATCAATTGTAAGTGGTGCTTATGTCCTCCTGCACAGCCAGCCTGAAAGTTTGCTATCGCACAGGAGACACACAGAACATCGAGGAAGATTTGACACCCGCGCAGCTGGTAGCGGGTGAGGTGGGGGAGCCAAGACACAGCACTGCAGGGAGGGGAGAAGAAGGTGGTGGGCTAGGACACAGCATTGTGGGATGGGAGAAGAAAGTGGGGGGCAAGACACAGCACTACAAGGAGGGGAGAAGAGGGAGGTAGGGTGAGACACAGCACTACAGGGAGGGGAGAAAAAGGTAATGGGCTGGGACACAGCACTGTGGGGAGGAGAGAAGACAGTGGGGGGCAAGACACAGCACTACAAGGAGGAGAGAAGAAAGTGAGGGGCCAAGACACAGCACTGTAGTGATGGGATAAGAAGGTGGGGGTGAAAACTTAGCACTACAGAGGGGAGAAGAAGGTGGGGGGGGCAGAGATATAGCACAACCTTGAGGGGAGAAGAAGGTGGGGTCAAGACACAGCACTGTAGTGATGGGATAAGAAGGTGGGGGTCAAGACACAGCACTATAGGAGGAGAGAAAAAGGTGGTGAGTCAAGACACAGCACAACAGGGATGGGAGAACGGGAGCTGAAGACCCTGTGGAGACATTTGTGAACATATAATTGACAGCCCTGCCCCTGAAACTAGTGTCACAGTGATGCTTTGTTTCAGAGAGGGGCTGAGGACGTACCTGGGGCCTGTCATCTCGATGAAGCTTTGTGTGAGGATTCCAGAATGCACTGGGGGTACTCAAACAGTAGGTCATTGGGCAGAGAATAGAAAAAAACAAACACTAGCTGTTAGATAGGGTACAGAAGGAACCACATGGAATTATTAAAGGAATTATATAAGAAAAAGGCTTCAATAGGGATAAATTAGATAGAACCTTATGAAAAAGGTCGCTGGCCTTGAACTAACACTTTAAGTTACTTGAGAGGACTGATGTGACTAAAGTATTTTCAGTTAGGCTATATGATGAAGAATTGCAGCAAGAAAGAAGTTATTTTTGACAGACGCCACAACCAAAGTCTTTCCAATTATTAGAAATATTAATGCAGATTTTGGCCGTAGTTTGTGGAGTGTTGGAAGAAGTGGTACTATGTAGAGCTGCGTTCTTGCTTGCATTATTGGGGGCTTTAAGGGTAGGGGAGCTGGTCTGACCATTGAATGCTTTTATTTAAAGATGTGGTAGTCTATGAGAACAGCTTGAGGACTTGCATTAGGAGATGAAAAGGTACATGATTACCAGTTAATGGGTTACAGATGGAATTTTGCCAGGTGAAGATGGGGAGAGACTATATGGTGTTGGGAAGTTCATGTGAAGCTTTTCTGCTACAAAGGAATAATTATACTTTAAATTACTGCCATTTTTTAGTAATATTCAAAACCAGGATTAGAAAGTTGGGTTTGGTTCCATCAGAAGACGGGACAAACTCTTTTAGAATAAGTTCGGCCTCTATGGCCGATGCTTGTGGTATGAGGTAAAACGAGGTAAAATATGTCAAAATATGTAGATCTATTCCTTTTTAAATATGAAATCCTTATTCAAGTTGTATTGTTTAAACAGCTAGATGTATAAAATCTCATATGGGAGGGGAATGTCAGCTATCCAATTACTCTCCTCCACAACCTCATGCCTGGCTTCACTGATCCGGTGTGTTCCTTCTTGGTCTTCATGAAGCAGTTTGGTCCCTAATGTTCTCATGCATTATACAGTGCCTTGTGAAAGTATTCGGCCCCCTTGAACTTTTCAACCTTTTGCCACATTTTAGGCTTCAAACATAAACATATAAATTCTAATTTTTTTGTGAAGAATCAACAAGTGGAACACAATTGTGAAGTGGAACAAAATTTATTGGATATTTTGAACTTTTTTAATAAATAAAAAACTGATAAGTGGGGCGTGCAATATTATTGGGCCCCTTGAGTTAATACTTTGTAGCGCCACCTTTTGCTGTGATTACAGCTGCAGTCTCTTGGGGTTTGTCTCTATCAGTTTTGCACATTGAGAGACTGAAATTCTTGCCCATTCTTCCTTGCAGAACAGCTGGAGCTCAGTGAGGTTGGATTGAGGCGTTTGTGAACAGCAGTTTTCAGCTCTTTCCACAGATTCTCCATTGGATTCAGGTCTGGGCTGTGACTTGGCCATTCTAACACCTGGATACGTTTATTTTTGATCCATTCCATTGTAGATTTTGCTTTATGTTTGGGATCATTGTCTTGTTGGAAGATAAATCTCCATCCCAGTCTCGGGTCTTTTGCAGACTCCAACAGGTTTTCTTCCAGAATGGTCCTGTATTTGGCTCCGTCCATCTTCACATCAATTTTAACCATCTTCCCTGTCCCTACTGAAGAAAAGCAGGCCCAAACCATGATGTTGCCACCACCATGTTTGACAGTGGGGATGGTGTTTTGAGGGTGATGAGCTGTGTGGCTTTTATGTCAAAAATATAATTTTGCATTATGGCCAAAAAGTTTGATTTTGGTTTCATCTGACCAGAGCCCCTTATTCCACATGTTTGGTGTCTCCCAGGTGGTTTGTGGCAAACTTCAAACAAGACTTTTTATGGATATCTTTGAGAAATGGCTTCTTCTTGCCACTCTTCCATTAAGGCCAGATTTGTGCAGTGTACGACTGATTGTTGTTCTATGGACATACTCTCCCACCTCAGCTGTAGATCTCTGCAGTTCATCCAGAGTGATCATGGGCCTTTTGGCTCCATCTCTGATCAGTCTTCTCCTTGTTCGAGATGAAAGTTTAGAGGGACGGCCGGGTCTTGGTAGATTTGCAGTGGTCTGATACTCCTTTCATTTCAATATGATCGCTTATGGGCTTATTCACATTCCAGTTTAGCTGCCTTTTGTAATTTACACCATATCCTATAGATGGCACTATTTTCTTTGACTAATCGACCAAACTTGCCTGATCGACCGAACTTGCCAGATCAACAAAACTTACCTGATCAACTAAACTTATGGTTTTTTTCACATTCCAGTTTAACTGTCTTTTGCAATTTGCCCGTTGTCCTATAGATGGTGCTGTTTTGTTTGACTAATCAATCCAAACTTGCCTGATCAACCAAACTAATGGGCTTCTTCAGATTCCAGTTTAACTGCCTTTTGTAATTTACAAGATGTCTTACTGGTGGCGCTTTTTTCAGGATAAACTTACAGACACAAAGACCGACAGACCGGATAGGGCTTTTATATAGTAGACACGTGTGTGTTTTCAGAGTCTAAAGAAATTGTGAAAAAAAATTACATCATAACAATCGTAATAGCATGAAGAATAAAATAACCATTTCACTTAACCCTTCACGTACTGTCCATCACCTATGTTTGAAAAAAAAGTAAAAAAAAATGTTTTTAACAAGCTATAATTAAGCTAACTAGAAGCAAGTAAACCCTCCTCTATCTTTGTTATTTAAAATGACCTTTGTCTTCTGGAAGACATTTGTCTTCTTCACCACCATTCTCCTCCCTCCCTCCTTCTCACCGTAAATACTCGCCCCCTTCCTGAAGCGCACATTATGGAATTCCCTTGGCTATGTATTTCTGACTTCTACATTAATCTGTAAGGCTGACACGATCACAATTTTCTCCAGCAACATAATGGATTACCGGGAAAGTCGGTGACAACGGATTGAGGTCTGAAAATTAGCCAACAGGGGCCTTCCGAACTGTCATAAATGTTCTGCATGTAAGTCATTTGGTTTCAAAAGGACAGGGATGCTGGAAGCAATAGACGGCCCCTGGGGACCCGAGGAATAGTTTCTGTCACTTCGCCATGGTAACGCAATGACTAAAGTCACCAGCAGCACCGCAGCATTAGACCATCAAAAGCTGAAATATATTCAGCAGGTGTTGTCTATTGTGCCGAGCGCCGATATATGTAACAAATAAGGAGAAAACACAGTTCTGGATGAAAATGTTAGATGGAGCGATGGGGATTATTATAGTGAACGGAAGGAAACGACACGTCGGTTTGCATTTTATAAGCTCGCAAAATGTTTCCTGAAATCGGATAAACATTATAAAATATATCCCTAAAGTAATATCAACTCTAGTTCGCGACCTCTGCTTGCCCTATAGCGGATGTTCAACTTTTCCCTCTAAAACCGCACGTGAATATAACTAGCACAGTGTAAAATATTAAGGGTAAAAACATTACAGGAGCCACAGAGAAATGAGAAGGAAGATGTAAAGCGAGGATCAAAGAGGGTTTTTTTAGAAGGATTTTGAATCAAATCTGCTCACAAATCCTCTTTCGATTCATTTAATTAGAAAATCCACTCGGCTGTTCCAAGTTTTTGAGAGTTCGGATAACTTTGTCGCTTTAAAAAAGAAGTTAAAACACAACTTTTTCAAGACAGATTACTTATGAAATGTGCCTCAAACTTGACGCCATCAAGAAGACAAAAGACTGAAAAACATTGCAAAAAAATAGTTTAAAAACCTCTTCAAAATGGCTTCAGTGTTATATCCCTACCATGACCTACTCCAGCCAAGTCTGCCTTTGCAAGTTACACTGGTTACAGGAGAGGCTGCTTTGTCAATATCACTGGTTGGCACAGGCGCTGTTCAGCCAGGATTACCATTGTAATAGAAAAAAGAGAAAACAGAGCAAGCGCTCCCTGGGAAAAACCTGATGGATATTTTACAGGAACACTAGGGTGGGGGTATATAGATGGACTCTCACCTAATCTGGTTGTGCTGTCTCTGCACAACCAGAGTGTACATTCTCCAGCTCCGCTCTGTTTCACCGTCTGGATCCGCTCCCGCGTCTCCTCAATCACGTGGTGCGAGCGGTCGTGTGACCGTGGCGTCACGGCAGGTCCTTCACTTCCTCCTGGCTCCTGTAATCAAATTACCAATCGGCTTCGCAGCTCCAATACAACCCGCAGCAAGTGGGAATCAATTCAGTATAATACAGTTGTGACAAAAGTATTGACACCCCTGCAATTCTGTCAGATAATACTCAGTTTCTTCCTGAAAATGATTGCAATCACAAATTCTTTGGTATTATTATCTTCATTTAATTTGTCTTCAATGAAAAAAACACAAAAAAATTGTCCTAAAGCCAAATTGGATCTAATTCCACACCAAACATATAAAAAGGGGGTGGACAAAAGTATTGGCACTGTTAGAAAAATCATGTGATGCTTCTCTAATTTGTGTAATTAACAGCACCTGTAACTTACCTGTGGCACCTAACAGGTGTTGGCAATAACTAAATCACACTTGCAGCCAGTTGACACGGATTAACGTTGACTCAACATCTGTCCTGTGTCCTTGTGTGTACCACATTGAGCATGGAGAAAAGAAAGAAGACCAAAGAACTGTCTGAGGACATGATAAACCAAATTGTGAGGAAGCATGGGCAATCTCAAGACTACAAGTCCATCTCCAAAGACCTGAATGTTCCTGTGTCTACCGTGCACGTGTCATCAAGAAGTTTAAAGCCCATGGCACTGTGGCTAACCTCCCTAGATGTGGACGGAAAAGAAAAATTGACGAGAGATTTCAATGCAAGATTGTGCGGATGGTGGATAAAGAACCTCGACTAACATCCAAACAAGTTCAAGCTGCCCTGCAGTCCGAGGGTACAACAGTGTCAACCCGTACTATCCGTCGGCGTCTAAATGAAAAGGGACTGTATGGTAGGATACCCAGGAAGACCCCACTTCTTACCCCAAGACATAAAAGGCCAGGCAGCAGTTTGCCAAAACTTACCTGAGAAAGCCTAAAACATTTTGGAAGAATGTTCTCTGGTCAGATGAGACAAAAGTAGAGCTTTTTGGGCAAAGGCATCAACATAGAGTTTACAGGAGAAAAAATAGGCATTCAAAGAAAAGAACACGGTCCCTACAGTTAAACATTGCGGAGGTTCCCTGATGTTTTGGGGTTGCTTTGCTGCCTCTGGCACTGGACTGCTTGACAGTGTGCATGGCATTATGAAGTCTGAAGACTGCAACAAATTTTGCAGCATAATGTAGGGCCCAGTGTGAGAAAGCTAGGTCTCCGTCAGAGGTCATGGGTCTTCCAGCAGGACAATGACCCAAAACACACTTCAAAAAGCACTAGAAAATGGTTTGAGAGAAAGCACTGGAGACTTCTAAGGTGGCCAGCAATGAGTCCAGACCTGAATCCCATAGAACACCTGTGGAGAGATGTAAAAATGGCAGTTTGGAGAAGGCACCCTTCAAATATCAGGGACCTGGAGCAGTTTGCCAAAAAATGGTCTAAAATTCCAGCAGAGCATTGTAAGAAACTCATTGATGGTTTCCGGAAGCGGATGATCGCAGTTATTTTGGCTAAAGGTTGTGCAACCAAGTATTAGGCTGAGGGTGCCAATACTTCTGTCTGGCCCATTTTTTGGAATTTTGTGTGAAATGATCAATGTTTTGCTTTTTGCTTCATTCTCTTTTGCGTTTTTTCATTGAAGACAAATTAAATGAAGATAATAATACCAAAGCATTTGTGATTGCAATCATTTTCAGGAAGAAACGGAGTATTATCTGACAGAATTGCAGGGGTGTCAATACTTATGGCCACAACTGTATGTGTTGTCCTTATAGGAGCGCTAGAGCACAAATGGGGTCCGGTTCTCTAAGATTAAAAAGGCTTTATTTGAGAACCACAACATGTTTCAACGACGGTATGTCGTCTTCCTCAGGTTAATTTCACCTGAGGAAGACGACATACCGTCGTTGAAACATGTTGTGGTTGTCAAATAAAGCTTTTAAATCTTAGAGAACCAGACCCCATTTGTGCTCTAGCGCTCCTTTAAGGACAACACATATTACACAGGATTATCGATGTGGCTTAGATGTTCTACCCAACTACTCCTCAGTTATGATCAGCTCCCTCCTGTGGCCTATAGGGCAGAAACACATCCTATTTAATCTTCCAGTAGTTCGCTGGGAGTTAAGGGCCAGTTACACGCTTCAATGTCTCAGCGGTCCGACCAATGATCCGACTTGACCTGGATCGTTTGAACAACGTTCATTGATCGCTGGTGAGGTGTCACACGTACAGATATCGTGAACGACGCAGCAATGATTCCGCGTCAAGCTAACGATACTTGCGGTCGTTTGGTCATCTACATCCTTCAGTTCTGAATAGGCGAAGTCGTAAACGAGATCCTTATCACGATGTCACACACACTGATGCTGCAGATCGAACGTACGACCAACGACTGATTTATGGTCCAGATCATAAACCTGCGATCAACGGTCAGCCAACTTATCGTTGGCTGTATCTACGTGTCACAGGCAACGACGTCGTTGCTCCGCCTCAATACCCGTGACGTGCCAACGATATCGTTTACGATATTGTAGCGTGTAATGGGCCCTTTATTGTGTCTGCTTACCTGTTATATATATGGTGCTATATCTACAGGCAATCAGAATCAGACCTAATTTGTTTCCTGACCTTGGTTTTGCCCTAATCCCTCTTGACCTCCTTGTACTTGACCCTGGTTATTTCCCTGACAATGGATTCTATAGATTTTGTCCCTCCAGTTACTTGCCTGGTTAGATTGACAACTCTTGCCTCACATTATCTCCACCAGCCAGGAGCTACTCTGTGGATGCAACACAGGGGCTCTGTAGAAAGACCAATCCTTCAGTAGCCGGTCAAGTGTGAAGGCTGGGGTGCCACTTGGAAATGCTTGATAGATTGACTAGCATGTGCACTGTTCAGCCAACACTACTGGTGTGGCTTGAGCCTGTAGTACTACCCAACTACTCCATAGGCACAATCAGCTCCCACCTGTTGCCTATAGGGCAGAGAAACATCTTATTTAATCTTACAGTAGTTTGCTGTGAGTTATTGTTTTTGCTTACCTGATACATATTATTATTATTTGTTTATTTATATAGCACAATTTATTCCATGGTCCTGTACATGAGAAGGGGTATACAAAATTATAAATATAATTGACAGTAAACAAATGAACAACAACAGACTGGTACAGAGGGGATATCTGGTGCTACATCTGCAGGAATTCTGCACCTGAATCTGACCTAATTTGTTTCATGACCTTGTTTTTGCCATTATCCCTCCTGACCTCCTGGTACTTGACCCTAATTATTTCCATGACAATGAATTACCCATGGATTTCGTTTCAAAAGTTACTTTTCTGGTTAAATGGGCAATTCTTGCCTCATACTGACTCCTCCAGCCAGGAGCTACTCTGTATATGCAACCCAGGGAGCCCAGTAGAAGACCAAACTCTGAGTAGGGGTTCAAGGGTGAAGGCTGGGGTTCCCGCTGGGAAACACTTGATGGATTGACTAGCACTAAGTGTGTCTGAGTATACCTGTTTCAGATGATAATCATGCGTTGAGGGGAAGGAATAGTGCAAATAGGGTCTTATCTGGGATATTAAAGATATGGTGTGGTGTTGCGCTCACCTGAAGAGGTTGTGCAGCTCACAACACCCTGGTAGGCTCTATAGGCTGCAGCACCTCCTGCTGAAAAATGTTGTAATGGAAGAGAGGAATAGGAGTTGTCGTGCGCTGTCTTGACGAAGAAATGGATCCGAAGGATTTACCCTAGTTCCCGTTTATTTAAGTCTCAACGCGTTTCGTGAGTGACCCTCACTTCTTCAGGAGAGAAGGACATGTCTCCTGAAGAAGTGAGGGTCACTCACGAAACGCGTTGAGACTTAAATAAACGGGAACTAGGGTAAATCCTTCTGATCCATTTCTTCGTGAGGGCAGTGTACGACAACTCCCATTCCTCTCTTCCTTTACAACATGTTTCAGATGATGGCATAAAAAAGAAGTACATCTGTGACTAAAAAAGTACAATAGGGTCTTATCCAAATTACCAGATAAATTAAAAATAGGTAAACCACTTCCCTAATCAGGTAGTGTGACACTCAACAAGTTCAACATACATGTACAGCTGCTCCATGGATCACGTGCCAAAAGGCTAAGGCAAAATAACTGGGAAGCAGAGAGAAGTGTGGGTAATCCTGTGCTTCTGATGATAAAGTAATCCAATAATCCAAAAGAAAGGCGATAACAGTTGGTTTATTTGATGCGTTTCGAAGCAAACCTTGCATCATCTTCAGGAGTTCTGGCATCAGACAGAAATAACAATATATACAAAATCTGAACTGGCATGGTCAACCACAACTGAAACTATAGGTGTGGACCAAGAGACATTAAAGCAAATAGTAAACAGTCGGAAACTCAAGACTATTTAATCCTCCAAATCCCTAAGAATATATAAAGTTTACTAATATACAACTAGAAAACAAAAAACGGTACCCCGCTGCTTGTGAGGTAGATGCGCACAGCAGCAGGTTTTAATATAACTAGTGTAGGGTCTGTTCCGAAGAGAGTCACCTTGTCGCGGTGGAATGGCTTATTGTATGTTTTTTGCAACAAAGGTATGTACTAAGTACTCTTGTTTTAGTGGTATTAGCTTTTATTTTTTTTTACTGCAAGGTATTTGGAGACATCTTACACATACTTTTTTTTGTTTTCTAGTTGTTATTGCATTTGATTCGGCGTAGGTACTGAACTTGCTATATGGGCTTGTTCACACTACTACTTCTTTCTGCCTCAGCTTAGTTGTTTAAGTTGTTTATATTAATATACAAATAGACATAAAGAAAGATGAAAAATAACCTTTATACCCACTGCATGGTAGGTATCAGATAGTATGAAGGGACATGTAAAGTGTTCTACATGGTGGGCCATTTATATGGATGCACCTGTTATAAAATGGGAATGGTTGGTGATATCAACTTACCAGTTTGTGGCACATCAGTATATGGGAGGGGGAAACTTTTCCAGATGGGCGGTGACCATGGTGGCCATTTCGAAGTCGGCCATTTTGAATCCAACTTTATTTTTTCAATGGGAAGAGGGTCATGTGACACATCAAACTTATTGAGAATTTCATAATAAAAACAATGGTGTGCTTGGTTTTAACATAACTTTATTCTTTCATGAGTTATTTACAAGTTTATGACCTCTTATAAAATGTGTTCAAAGTGCTGCCCATTGTGCTGGAATATCAATGCAACCCTCTTCTGCCACTCTTGACACACTGATAGCTACACCACAGAAGAAATGCAGCACAGGCTTCCAGTATTCGTTGTTTCAGATGCTGCACATCTTGTATCTTCACAGTAGAGACAATTACCTTCAGATCAGGGATGAGGCAAACTTTTTTGTGAATGATGAAGTTAACAAACAAAACCAGCGCTATTGGTCTGACGCTAACCCACAGTGGATAGATCCCTCCAAGACTGTGGGAACACAAGAATTGATGGTATGGTGTGGTATATGGGGTACAAATATAGTGTGGCCATTCTTCATCAATGGAAACTCATTGCCACTAGATATTTGAATCATGTAGCAATTTCAGATATCCATAGGCTTCCAGCAGCCGGTCATCTCTTGGCTGCTCACAGCGGAAGTACCTCGACCGCCATATTGGGACACCGAAGTTATGGGTATTCCCGTATTGCGGCCAGGATTCAAAACCCCTGCCAAGCTGCGCGGGATAACGACCAACGACCTCAATACTACGCCATAGAGTGACAGGGTCCCAACGACCACCATATCGTTGCTGTTTCACTGGTGAGATCTGACTGGTTGACATCTCACCAGCAACCACGTAGTATCGTTGTCGGGATCGCTGGAGTGTCGCCAAGTGTGATGGTACCTTACTGATCACTCATTGAATTATTCTTAAATCTTCATAAATAAACTACATACATATTCTAGAATACCCAATGCGTTAGAATCAGGCCACCATCTAGTTATATATATATATGTGAGAGAACAAGAGAGAATCTGTAATAGGAGGAAGTGGTTAGCAATGTCAAAGACAGGGGTATTATTATTATTATTTATTTATATAGCGCCATTAGGTTCCATGGCGCTTTACATGAGGATGAGGGAGACAAGAACAAGTACACTAAATCTAGGCGATCAGGACGTACAGGTACAGGAGGGGCAGGGACCCTGTCCAAGAGGTAGTGGCATAACTTCAGGCCCAGGGCCCCGATGTGAAAGCTCAAACAGGGCCCCCAATTATTTGAAATCTGTAATAGTATTAGTCTATTTCTATAGGCCAAAGGGACTTTTGAGGCTGCAGGGCCCGGGTGCAATCGCAATCCCTGCACTTATTTTAGTCACGCCCCTGGACAGAGGACATGTCTAAAAGAAGGAGTATAGCATATTGTCGGTTAGCCTAGGCTATTAGTGAGTTGTTCATAATTTTGGTTAATGCAGTTTCAATGGAGTAGTGGGGACAGAAGCAGGATTGTAGGTTCTTAAAAAGTGTGGTGACTGAGAAGTCGGAGGAATGTTCAATGTGGACATGCTGTTTGAGGTGTTAAGAGGCAGATGGGAATAGATATATGGGGCGATACCAAAGGTTAAGTCAAGGGATCGCGTCTTCAGTATATGCGTGTTTGCTGAGAGTTTGAAAGCAGAATGGAAGACACAACAGGTAAAAGACAAATTGAAGAGAGGGGTTAGGGTTGAAATAAGCAGGGTAAGGTGGTTGAGGAGGATATGACATTAGATAGGGTGAAGCACACAAGTGGTAACTACTTGGAGAGAACATGAGCAACCTTCTATTCAATGATGCTGGAAAAGAAAGTTATTGTTGAAAGGCTTTGGTCTGGTATACAGAGGGGTTGTGGTTATTAAACATACAAACTTTAATAAGGTTAGTTTTTGAATCATGAAACAAAGTATTCTGAAGAAGTTAAGGAGGTCAGTGGGGGCAATGGTGGATGAAGTAGGGAATTAAAAGTGTTGTATAACTGTTTTGGTTTGTGGGATACAAAAGATAGTTACACTGATGAGCAAAAAGGGTAACAATGTTTTGAACTTTTGATTTTCAGGCTCCATATCTCACCATCCACAACAGCTTTGAGCGTTAGACTACCTTCATTTTATAGTCAATCATCTTAAATATCTCATACACAAATTTGACTTGCAACTATTTAGCATATGATTAGTTATGCAGATTCTGGTCATGTCAGTGTATTGTTACTGGTTTGCTCCTGGTGTTTGGAAAATCTTTTTTCCATATACTACAAATTACAACCTGTTCTCACATTCCCTAATAGCTCAATGTGTTATTAGGTTGATTCCCAAGCTAAAGATCACTGGGTCAAATCAATGAGCAACCAAGAAGAGGATTTCCTAAGAAAAGAGTAAGATGCCTTACACATAAAAAAAAATCAAATCAGGATTATGCATCTTTTTCCAGCACGTATCACATGTATGTTACATGAATGTCACACAGATGACACATATGTACACGCAGACAGCACATGGACAGTGCATTGATGACACATACATAGACATGGATGGTCAACATGAAGCATGTCATATGTGTGTTTTTTTTAACCTTCCTAGCGTTATTCCCGAGCCTGACTCGGGGTTAACATTCACTACCAGAAGCGTTAACCCCGAGTCAGGCTCGGGCTTACCCGCGTTCGCGGCAGATGCGGTGTGAAAACCGCATCTGCCGCACTTGCCGCACTTGCGCCGCACTTGCGCCGCACTTGCGGCGCGGTTGCGGCGCGGTTGCGGTAATCTGCATAGTAAAGGGAACCAACCACCTCGGATGACCCTCATACACTGTTAATATGTGCCCCTGCAGCCTAGTAAACCATTTGCAGCACTGTTTTTGTGTGAAAAGTGGCTGCAGTAGAAGTGAGATAATGATTTTATACACCTACATGCCTGCGTACTTGAGGGCGTCTCCCTGTGTGTGCTGGCACTTGTGGGCTGTGCTCATCATGTCTGCTCTCCCCCTCCCTTATGCACGCCCCCTCTCAGCCTGCTATAGTGATGTGAGGCTGATTGCGTCATAAAGGGGCGGGGCTAAATCGCGGCATCCCGGTAGCCCCGCCCCTTTATGACGCAATCAGCCTCACATCACTATAGCAGGCTGAGAGGGGGCGTGCATAAGGGAGGGGAGAGCAGACATGATGAGCACAGCCCACAAGTGCCAGCACACACAGGGAGACGCCCTCAAGTACGCAGGCATGTAAGTTTATAAAATCACTAGATGGCGGCCCGATTCTAAAGAATCGGGTAGTCTAGAATCCATATATAGTTTATTTACTAATAGTTACGGGAGTGCGGTGAAATGAATTGTGTGTATACGGTGGCTCAGTGGTTAGCAGAGTATACGGTGGCTCAGTGGTTAGCAGTGAGTGCGGTGGCTCAGTGGTTAGCAGTGAGTGCGGTGGCTCAGTGGTTAGCAGTGAGTGCGGTGGCTCAGTGGTTAGCAGTGAGTGCGGTGAGATTGGTCAGCGCAGCGACGTGGGCAGAGTGGTCAGCGCAGAGGACAGGGGGCAGAGGCGGCTGGGCAGAGGACAGGGGGCAGAGGCGGCTGGGCAGAGGACAGAGGGCAGAGGACGCAGAGGACAGGGGGCAGAGGACGCAGAGGACAGGGGGCAGAGGACACAGAGGGGGCAGAGGACGCAGAGGACAGGGGGCAGAGGACACAGAGGGGGCAGAGGACGCAGAGGGGGCAGAGGACAGGGGGCAGAGGACACAGAGGGGGCAGAGGACAGGGTGAAGAGGACACAGAGGGGGCAGAGGACGCAGAGGACAGGGGGCAGAGGACACAGAGGGGGCAGAGGACACAGAGGGGACACAGAGGGGGCAGAGGACACAGAGGGGGCAGAGGACACAGAGGGGGCAGAGGACACAGAGGGGGCAGAGGACACAGAGGGGGCAGAGGACACAGAGGGGGCAGAGGACACAGAGGGGGCAGAGGACACAGAGGGGCAGAGGACGCAGAGGGGGCAGAGGACGCAGAGGGGGCAGAGGGGGCAGAGGCACAGAGGGGGCAGAGGACACAGAGGGGGCAGAGGACACAGAGGGGGCAGAGGACACAGAGGGGGCAGAGGACACAGAGGGGCGGCAGAGGACACAGAGGGCGGCAGAGGGACACAGAGGGCAGAGACACAGAGGACAAGAGGACAGGGGCAGAGGACACAGAGGGGGCAGAGGACACAGAGGGGGCAGAGGACACAGAGGGGGCAGAGGACACAGAGGGGGCAGAGGACACAGAGGGGGCAGAGGACACAGAGGGGGCAGAGGACACAGAGGGGGCAGAGGACACAGAGGGGGCAGAGGACGCAGAGGGGGCAGAGGACGCAGAGGGGGCAGAGGACGCAGAGGGGGCAGAGGACGCAGAGGACAGGGGGCAGAGGACAGGGGGCAGAGGACAGGGGGCAGAGGACAGGGGGCAGAGGACACAGAGGGGGCAGAGGACAGGGGGCAGAGGACACAGAGGGGGCAGAGGACGCAGAGGACAGGGGGCAGAGGACACAGAGGGGGCAGAGGACACAGAGGACAGGGGGCAGAGGACGCAGAGGACAGGGGGCAGAGGACGCAGAGGACAGGGGGCAGAGGACGCAGAGGACAGGGGGCAGAGGACGCAGAGGACACAGAGGACAGGGGGCAGAGGACACAGAGGACAGGGGGCAGAGGACACAGAGGACAGGGGGCAGAGGACAGGGGGCAGAGGACAGGGGGCAGAGGACAGGGGGCAGAGGACACAGAGGACAGGGGGCAGAGGACACAGAGGACAGGGGGCAGAGGACACAGAGGGGGCAGAGGAGGCAGAGGACACAGAGGACAGGGGGCAGAGGACACAGAGGACAGGGGGCAGAGGACACAGAGGGGGCAGAGGACAGGGGGCAGAGGACACAGAGGACAGGGGGCAGAGGACACAGAGGACAGGGGGCAGAGGACAGGGGGCAGAGGACAGGGGGCAGAGGACAGAGGGCAGAGGACAGGGGGCAGAGGACACAGAGGACAGGGGGCAGAGGACACAGAGGACAGGGGGCAGAGGACACAGAGGACAGGGGGCAGAGGACACAGAGGACAGGGGGCAGAGAGGACAGGGGGCAGAGAGGACAGGGGGCAGAGAGGACAGGGGGCAGAGAGGACAGGGGGCAGAGGACACAGAGGGGGCAGAGGACGCAGAGGACAGAGGGCAGAGGGGGCACACAGGTTGGAGGGCAGAGCAGCGTGTATGGCTGCAGACTTACCGGTGGTAGGAGGAGAGGAGGGGCGGGCAGAGCTGCAGGAGAGGAAGTCCCACCCTCCCTCCTCTCCAGGCACACGGCAGGGAGCACGGGTACCCCCAGGGTGTGTGTGGCCCTCCGAGGTGGCGGGCAATGGGCCCCCCTGCCCCCCCCCGGTATGTAGGTACTGGCTGGAGGGCAGAGGGTGGAGGGGAGTGGCAGGAGGGCACACGGAACTTCCGAGATCGGAACGTTCCGTGTGTCGGTGACTGTAGCCGGGGGGCAGCCTGGCTACAGAGCACTGGATGAGCCTGGGCGACGACCATCACGGAAGTGGGCGTGGCCTCCTCCGGAAGTGGCCTTCGGGTTTTATATAATAGATTATCTCACTTCTACTGCAGCCACTTTTCACACAAAAACAGTGCTGCTAATGGTTTACTAGGCTGCAGGGGCACATATTAACAGTGTATGAGGGTCATCCGAGGTGGTTGGTTCCCTTTACTATGCAGATTACCGCAACCGCGCCGCAAGTGCGGCGCAAGTCCGGCAGCTATGCGGCAAGTGCGGCAGATGCGGTTTTTTTTACCGCATCTGCCGCGAACGCGGGTAAGCCCGCTTTTAGCAAAAAATTCAAGACCTAAACAGACCGCCAGGGAGGTTAACAGACATGTGAAGGGGGCCTTATTCTATTCAACAGTTATAGACAGAATTCCTTCATTTGTGACTTTTATTATCCAAGATTTGAGTTCAGTGGTGAGTGCATATGACTAGCCCAGGGTATGGGGACTTGGGTATCTGGGCCCTCTGTTGCGCTGCGTGGGACCTCCAGGGACGATGGATGAGCAGCTAGGTGTTGAAGCTCCCCACAGGCAGAGCTGGATCCCTTTCGGATTTTGGTGATGATGATGAGGGATGGAGCAGGGACTTGGCCGGGCTGCTGGATTATGGGACAGTCTCTGTGGATGGCAGGGGCGCGGGTAAGGAGCCGACACACACATCACTGGTTGTTTCTTTCCTTTTTACTTGTGTTGATGGAGGTATATGTCCAGAGCACTACCGGGTGTTCAGGATGCACTTCTGGGTCTCCACAGCGAGTGAGTATAAGGCCTCCTTGTCTCTTTCCCCATGTGTGTGAAGCCCCTACCCTGTGTGAAACTTGGCTGGCCCCCTCTGCTCTCTCTGACCACCTGTGCTGTCGGCGGGACACCATCGATGGACTACTGCTGTTCCTCTCTCCACAGTGCCTGGCTCCCTGGTGTGTGACTGCGCAGATGCCCTGGAGACTGAAGTCTCCACGATATACCGGTGTTCTCTACTACGCTGGGTGCTCTCCAGTGGACTCAGACTCCGGTGTCCGGTGTGCTGTTTGGGTGAACCTAACACTGGCTCCTCAGTTCCCACTTTGTTCTTTCTGTTCTCCTTGCCTTCCTGTAATGACCGGAGGTCCTATTAAGATCCAGTGAGTCACAGACTGAGACAGAGGCAGAAATAAACAACAGTATTTTTACTGATATGGGGATCAAGGTATGGTTCAGTATGGAATATATAAGTATCAAAATCCCCTTAAAATATAACCAATAACAGTTTCACACCCTCAGCGTTAGCCGACATCAATGCACCGGTCTCAGAGTTCCCAGGGTATGTAAATCACACTCAGAACCAGGAACAAATTTACCTACACGTTAGACTTATCAAGGATTTAACTTAACTAAAGGCTATGTACATCAACTGTGGGCGGTCTGATGGGACCTCTGAGATGGCGCACTGAGTATAACTTATCACAGCTAATAACAATACAATACACTATATCAATGCTGGCTATACACTTAGCACAGGGATACCCGGGTATCTCAAAACTATGGTACCATCAACCTCAAATGTAGCTTTACACCGGTGTATATTCCACGTGGGCTGCAGCAAGTCCAGAAAAAGAAAAAGAAAAGAAAAACCTTTGGCGCCAAAAAAACGTATTGTAAAAAAACAGCAAAATTTGTCAGCTTACCAGCCAATGCCAGATTCACATGTCCAGCACTTTAGTTCTGTAAGCTTGGGGTGCAATCTGTGGAGCACTCTTTTCCAGGGCTTGTCAGGACCTTGTCAGGATCCTCCCAATGTGGGTGGCACCGGACGCCGGCTCTCCTTTCTCAGTCACTCACGGCCTTCCTGGACGCCAATCACTCACTCCATCAGGGGGAACATCTCCTCAGCCTCCCTGTCAGGATCCTCCCAATGTGGATGGCACCGGATGCCGGCTCTCCTTTCGCAGTCACTCACGGCCTTCCTGGACGCCAATCACTCGCTCCATCAGGGGGAACATCTCCTCAGCCTCCCTGTCAGGATCCTCCCAATGTGGATGGCACCGGACGCTGACTCTCCTTTCGCAGTCACTCACGGCCTTCCTGGACACCAATCACTCGCTCCATCAGGGGGAACATCTCCTCAGCCTCTCCTCGGATGCTGGACACTTTCTCAGTTCAAGATAAAGTCTTTAGTCCACACAACAGGGCTTGCAAACAACTTTAAAGGCCCATATAGCTTGCACTGGCTCTGCTGTAATCCTTACACTAGTAATGGCCACTGCAGTGAGCGATCAACAACAACAGGAGCAACTGACAGAGCCGTCACCAAGGCAACCAGAGATTGTGCTTTCACTTTCCTAGACACAGAGCAGTCACCATGGCAACCAGAGACTTTTTCACTTTCCTGGGCCACTACAAAATGGCACTCTGCTTGGTTATAGCAGCTTATTAGTTTACTCTCTTACATTCCAACCCCATTTTTGGGCCTTGAAAGACTACTCGGGGGTTGTTCAGGGTAACTGGCTCGGGCCTAACACAGCACCGACCACCAATACATCTTCACAGCTCTTGTAGCGTCTGCACACTCTAACTAACTCCGCCCGCAGCACCAGTATTTATAGGGGATCTTGCCTAAGGGCAGCAAGTGGAGCTCCCCTACTGTGCTGGGGTGGAATGTGTTGTTTGCGTCCATATACCCACTGTGGAAACCCATCCGTGCTGTAGGTGAGTCTGTGGTTCCCTGTGTCAGCAGGGTGCCACACATACAAAGATTTTTTACATGGGCAACCTCTTGAGTTTCAAGGACATCCAGTAATGTTTCTTTTCCCCAGATGATAATCTCCAAAATGCAAAGAAAACATATCAAACTGTCTCCAGTGGTTTTGGTATCTTTGGTGACCAATAGGAGTATTTTTCATCCATGGGTAATGAGGGAATTGAGTTTGCTAGTTAAGAAACTTCGTCATCTCATCATTTTTGTGCAGTGAAATCTGTTGTAACAGGGTCAGTTTCACAAAATTGCAGGATGAAGAATGAGGTACTGATAATTCAAGAAGGGTAAGAAGGGGGATCAGTGCAACTACCGTCTCGTAAATTTGATACAAGTGATGTTTAAAATATTTTAAAGTATTATAAGAGATGACAGGCAAAATTATAGCGTGAAGAACAATCTAATAACTGCTAAATTTATGATAGACAATTTATGTTTATCCAAAAGGCCGGGTTTCTACAAGATCCTTGTACTGAAGATTCTGACTCCTGTCAAAGACCCAATGGGCTGGAGTCATGACTTGTTGATGAACTGCTTATTCCTCCAGGGTTGGAAACAGACGGCAAAGAGCCCCTGGCTTTCTAATAGTCCAGCCCCCAGCACTTTTCCATCTTTCTATCACCAGTAACTGTGATTTATGAAGTTCATTATCTTAGACTAGAGGATACCATCTTCAACACTGATATGAATTGCCTTAACTTAAAGGTCCCTGTGTGCCTAATATGAATAGATACTGAAGGTGGTAATAGAACTGGTTAACACCGTGCTGCTCTGTAGGAAAGTCAATTACAGGAATCCTTAAAGGGTATATCCAAGATTTAAAAAAATGTGCCCAAGCAATAGCAGACAAGTAGCTGCCACCTATTTGCCTGTTGTGCCCGGTACCAGAGACCACCGTTCCCCCCACCACAGAGCAGGCACAGACCACTCTTGCCAGGAACAGCATGGCTGTGTAAACAGAGCGGTGGCTTCTTTTCCACTCTGCTGTGTGGAAAGGGTGGGACAGCCGACATTATGCTGAATAACAGTCGGCTCCTCGCTACCTAATTAGGTGAGCTGACTGTCAATCAGCATGATGTTGGCTTTGACACCCATCGACAGAGTGGAGTAGCTACCCCTCTCAGACATGACGTCAGCGGTAGCGACAAAATCACTAACAAGAGCCGTCTAAGCCCGCTCTCTGTGGACACAACAGGCAGGTAGGTGGCAGTTTTCTGCCTTTTAGTGCTTAAGCATATTTTATTTCCCCTAGATCCCGGATGTCCCCTTTAATGGTGATTTTATTGGTCAACAGATTTCTGAGATTCCATCTCCTTCATCAGGACGGAATCACAGATTTGATTTTGTCCCGATGAAGGAGATGAAATCTCAGAAATGCGTTGGCTAAAAAAATCACCATTAAGACACCCTTCTTTCCTACCTGGCAACACGGTGTTAAGCATTTCTATTACTGTCGTCAGTTTGTATCCACGTAGGGCTACAGCAACCGTGTTCCTAAATTAATACAGTGGTTTTTGACTCTCACAACCAGGGGCTGGCTGGCCCAGGTGGCAGATGCCCCCCAGGCCAGTGGTCAAGGAGCAGTTTTGGGGCCACCCGGCCATCTGTCATGTTGGTCTGGGAGGTCGCGTTGCCCCTGAAGCTCACTGCTCATGGGCCACTGCTGTGTACTTGCCCCCCAGGTCAAAATTTTCCAGCCTGCCCCTGCTCACACCCCTACAATTTTACTGTTCACCCCTGTTTCTTACCCTTCTTTGGCTCCTTTGTCTTCCAGTTATTTTACAGTTTAATACCACATATGTGAAATCGATATTTATATTCCAGGAAAACAGTTCTATGTCCATTTTATTTTTGTTCACGACCTAAGAAAACTGCCTTGTTGTTTGTCTGGCAGCACGGAAGCGGCAGCCACAGGCATGGTCTATCAGGCCAGTCCTGAGAGCTATGTTTTCTCAGTTACCCATGTGTCCATTACCATTTCCAGCTGGAACATTAGATAGCAACGTGCCGTCTCTTATAACATTCCCAGAGGTAGGATTTACACATATATTTTTCATTGGCATATATTTTTCAGTAAGTGCAGCTGGTAAAACTAATTCAGCCTGTTCCCAGCAGACCCAGTCCAGACTGTTGATGTCTACAGGCTCCAAGCCCTAAGAGGTGAGACAGCGCCTGAGGGAAAGGTTTGTTTCCAACCCCGTCTCCTTCAATAAGCAAGAAATAGCAAGTATTGAGTCTGCGGTAATTACACAACAGACTGTTGTCACCAGCTTGACCTGAGCATTTTGTTCCGGCTTACAGATGCTCCGGCTGCCTATGATATCACAGCGGTGGATTAATTGCTCTGTGTGGAAACATCGCACTAGGACATTCAATGTGGATTTTATTTATTTAGTGCTTTTATAGAGAATAGAAAAAAATGGTGTTAAAGCTTGATAACCCAATACAGAAAATAGCAACTAAATCCATATCTACCCATCAACAATATTTTTTATTTTTTTGCCTCGAATAAAAATAAATTTTTTCTGATTCACCAAATGCTTCTAAACATCAGATTTACAGGTGCGTCTCATCAAATGAGAATATCATCAAAAAGTTACTTTATTTCAGTAATTCAATACATAAAGTGAGACCCATATATTATATAGAGTCATTACACACAGAGGGATCTATTTCATGTGTTTATTTCTGTTAATGTTGATGATTATGGCTTACAGCCAATGAAAACCCAAAGGTCATTATCTCAGAAAATTAAAGTAGGGAGGATGAAGGGTTCCACCAGACATCAAAGGGTTAATGTAATATTGATTTATTAGTCAACGCGTTTTAGGGCTCCCTGAAACCCCCTGAAACAAGGCAATATGAGATTGATTTGTCCTGAGGAAGGGGCCAGGGAGACCTGAATCGTGTTGACTGATAAATCAATATTATATTCACCCTTTGATGTCTCGTGGAATACGGCAGCACAGTGTTTAACTCTTCATCCTCCCTACTCTATATGCTACACGCAGTCTTGATATGCTTTTATACTGGTTGTGACTCTCACAACCACACAAGGTGAAGCCTCTGATATCTATTCAGGTCATATTTTATCTCTCAGACCCTTCATCCTCCCTACTTTAATGTTCTGGGTTTTCATTGGCAGTAAGCCATTATCATCAACATTGACAGAAATAAACAATTGAATTAGATCCAGTGCCAATCCCTCTGAGCTGACTATGTGTCCCAGGTACTGGACTCTTGGCTTTATAAGGTGGCATTTGGATGGTTTTAGCTTCATTCCCTGCTTGGATAATGCTTCAAAGATCTCTGCTAGATGGGTTAGGTGTTCTTCATAGGTTTTTGATTACACTATGATGTCATCTAGATAAAGCAGCACATTTTCAAAGTTCTTATGCCCCAGGCAACACTCCATTAGCCTTTGAAACTTAGTTACCCGGTGTTTATCATGGTTACCAGCGATGTCACCGCTGCCTGTTCGACAGCTCACCAGCGACTGCAGAGAGACTTTACAGTGATCCCGGCCAGGTTGAATCACCGGTGGGATCACTGGAAAGTCTCTGTGGGTAAAGGGGCCTTAAGCTTTACACACAGCCTGCTGAGGACATCTTGTGGAAGGTTTTTTATATGCTTTCCTTCCTGAATTTATTAATAATGTATGTGTGAAAGTTGATTATATTCACTTACTCTATATTAAAGTAAAAAAAAAGATTAAACTAAGGTTATGTTTTAAGTTGGAGTTTCCTGTTGCAATCAGGTCCCGGCGATAACTTTGCAAATGCAGTAAAGGAGGACACCATTGTTGAAAAAAAATCATAAAAAAGCCAGGCTGAAATTTGCCAAACTGCAAGACACAAAGCTTCTGGGAGAATGGACAGCGGAGACAAAAATGGAATTTTTTGGCAAAGCACATGAGCTCTATGTTCACAGATGGAAAAATGAAGCATAACAAGAGAAGAACACTGTCCCTACTGTGAAACATGGAGGAGGCTCTGTTATGTTCTGGGGCTGCTTTGCTGCATCTGGCACAGGGTATCTTGAATCTGTGCAGGGTACAATGAAATCTCAAGACTATCAAGTGATTCTAGAGAGAAATGTGCTGCCCAGTGTCAGAAAGCTTGGTCTCAGTCGCAGGTCATGGGTCTTGCAGCAGGATAATGACCCAAAACACACAGCTAAAAACACCCAAGAATGGCCAAGAGGAAAACATTGGACTATTCTGAAGTGGCTTCTATGAACCCTGACCTAAATCCTACTGAGCGTCTTTGGAAATAGTTGAAACATGACATCTGGAAAAGGCGACCTTCAAACACCAGACAACTGGAGCAGTTTGCTCTTGAGGAGTCGCCAAAATCCCTGTGGAGAGGAGCAGAAGTCTCACTGACAGTTACAGGAATCGTTTAGTTGCTGTGATTGCCTCAAAAGGTTGTGAACAAAATATTAAGTAAAGGGACCATCATTTCTGTCCAGGCCGATTTCATGAGTTTAATTATTTTTTTTATTCTGTGGCAGCAGGGGGTGAAAAGGGTCTCACTTAGTTTATTTTCATAGATTTTTTATCATTACTTTTGTCAGATTCAAGATATTTCTGTGACCATTGTGGACTTTTCTTTCATTAAATGAGGGGGACCAACAATTTTGACCACGTGTTTAATAGGGTCAAATAAAATTAAAACTGTGGAAGGGGAAAAATAAAATTCAGCCTACTTGGTCACAAGGCAAAAAAAACAGGCCTCGCTCTTGTCATAACTTCAAACAAATTTACATCCTGCATGATGGGTATTTCTTACAATGGCTGAGCGACCCAACAACAGGCCTTTTTTATGGCAGTACTCTTTAATCAGTGTCCTTTTGGGAATCCTCCCACTGTCCCCACAGCTCTTTCACTAATGACCAGGATGGACGTTCCGGTTCCATAGTCTCGGGGGTGTCATATGGGCCTCCACCATTCTCCAACACCCGCCCCCCAGCACATCCCACCAGGGCCACCGCTGGAGTAGAGAATGGAGGAGTTAGGGGATGGTCCCCCATCTGGCCCACAAAAGAGAAACTCAGGCAGATGAAAGATGAAAGAACTTATAAATATATCATCAAAATGGAAAAAATAAATAATAACAAAATAATACTGATAAACAGCAAAAAATCGTAAGAATAATAGGGTCGCTGCTGCAGAAAGCCACCAATTATGGAAGTAAAAAATAAAATCCAATTTGCGCTATACTGTGTTAACAATAATTACCCTCGGTATAGTTTTGTATTGCTCACCTTTACCAGTTGTGCCGTCCGCACAACTGGATAAACTTGCACACTTGCGAGGTCTTTGAAATAATGAATTTCACTCTTCTGGAATAATGTGAACAAATGGCGTCTTCAACGATTTCCTCGGAGGCCAAGGATCACGTGACAGCTCAGGAGGATCTAAATAACGAAGGCCAGGTCCTGTAGCCCAGAGCTGCTCCACATCCCCCTCCCCGTAGGGAGGATATGTAAGGTAATGAAGAAAGGATAGAGTATGTGGTAAGCGCTAGGGAATAATTACAGCTCCACGGCCAATAGTAAATTACCTTTAGGCTTTAATCAAAATGTGTACAACACGCGGGTCCATTAACCACGATGCATTTCAATGCACACTGCGTTGAAATGCATCGTGGTTAATGGACCCGCGTGTTGTACATATTTTGATTAAAGCCTAAAGGTAATTTACTATTGGCCGTGGAGCTGTAATTATTCCCTAGCGCTTACCACATACTCTATCCTTTCTTCATTACCAATTATGGAAGGAGTGGGACGATACTGAGGACCTGAGCTTGGAGGTGGGGGTGTCCGGGTCGTGCAAAGCAGGAGCCATTGATCTCCCAGTGGTGGTCTTCAGGGAAATATTGGTGGTGCAATACAGGAGCCATTGATCTCCAGTAGGTGGTCTTCAGGGAATGTCAGCAGTGTGATGCAGGAGCCATTGATTTCCCAGTGGTAGTTTTCAGGGAAATATTGGTGGTGCAATACAGGAGCCATTGATCTCCAGTAGGTGGTCTTAAGGGAAATGTCAGCAGTGCAACACAAGAGACAGTAATCTCCCGTGGTGGTCTTCAGGGAAATGTTGCAGGTGTAATACAGGAAACATTGATCCCCCAGTGGTGGTTTCAGGGAAATGTTGGCAGTGCAATACAGGAGCCAGTGATCTCCAGGTGGTGGTCTCCTGGGATATGTTGGCGGTGCAATACTAGAACAATTGATTTTCCGGTAGTGGTCTTTAGGGAACTGTCGGCGGTGCGACGCAGGAGCAATTGCTCTCCTGGTGGTGGTCTTCAGGGATGTTGGCGGTGCAATACAGGAGCCAGTGATCTCCCTGTGGTGGTTTACAGGGAAATGTTGTTGGTGCAATACAGGAGCCATTGATCTCCCAGTGGTGGTCTTCAGGGAAATGTTGGCAGTGCAATACAGGAGCCAATGATCTCCCTGTGATGGTCTTCAGGGAAATGTTGGCAAAGCGACGCAGGAGCCATTGATCTCCCGATGGTGGTCTTGAGGGGAATATTGGCGGTGCAATAGAGGATCCATTGATCACCCATTAGTGGTCTTCAGGGAAATTTTGGTGGTGTCACGCAGAAGCCTTTGAACTCCCGGTGGTGGTCTTCAAGAAAATGTTGGTGGTGCAATACAGGAGCCATTGATCCCTCAGTGGTGATCTTCATGGAAATATTGGCGGTGGTCTTTAAGGAAATGTCAGGGGTGCGACACAGGAGTCATTGATATCCTGGTGGTGATTTTCAGGGATATATTGGTGGTGCAATACAAGTGTCAGTGATCTCCCGATCGTGGTCTTCAGGGAAATGTTGGTGGTACAATACAGGAACCATTGATCTCCGCGTGGTGGTCTTCAGGGAAATGTTGGCGGTTCAATACAGGAAACATTGAACTCCCAGTGGTAGTATTCAGGGAAATATTTCCAGTGCAATATAGGAGCCATTGATCTCCCGGTGGTGGTTTTCAGAGAAATGTTGGCAGTGCAATACAGGAGCTAGTGATCTCCCAGTGGTGGTCTTTAGGGAAATGTTGGCAGTGCAACACTGGAACCATTGATCTCCCAGTGGTCGTTTTTAGGGAACTGTCGGCGGTGCGACGCGGCATCTCCTGGTTGTGGTCTTCAGGGATATTTCTAGTGCAATATAGGAGCCATTTATCTCCCGGTGGTGGTTTTCAGAGAAATGTTGACAGTGCAATACAGGAGCCAGTGATCTCCCAGTTGTGATTTTCAGGGAAATGTTGATGGTGCGATACAGGAGCCATTGATCTCCCAGTGGTGGTCTTCAGGGAATTGCTGGAGGTGCAAAACAGGAGTCATAGATCTCACTATGGTGGTTTTCAGGAAAATGTTGTTGGTGCAATACAGGAGCCATTGATCTCCCATTGGCAGTCTTCAGGGAAATTTCGGTGGTGTGACGCGGAAGCCATTGACCTCCTGGTGCTGATCTTCACGTAAATGTTGTTGGTGCAATATAGGAGCCATTGATCTCTCATTGATGGTCTTCACAGAAATGTTGTCGGTGCAATACAGGAGCCCGTGATCTCCCAGTGGTGGTCTTCATGGAAATGTTGGCGGTGCAATACAGAGCATTGATCTTCATATGGTGTTTTTTAGGGAAATGTTGTAGGTGCAATAAAGGAGCCATTGATCTCCCAGTGGTGGTCTTTAGGGAAATGTTGATGGTGCAATGAAAGAGCTATTGATCTCCCGGTGGTGGTCTTTAAGGAAATGTTGAGGGTGCGACACAGGAGCCATTGATTTCCCAGTGGTGGTTTTCAGGGAAATGTTGGTGGTGCAATAGAGGAGCCAGTGATTCTTTAGTGTTGGTCTTCACAGAAATGTTGTAGATGCAAAACATTAACCATTGATCTCCCAGTGGTGGTCTTCAGGGAAATGTTGGCAGTGCAATACAGGAACCATTGAGCTCCCGATGGTGGTTTTCAGAGAAATGTTGGCAGTGCAATATAGGAGCCAGTGATCTCCTGGTGGTGGTCTCCAGGGAAATATTAGCGGTGCAATACTGAATCCATTGATCTTCCTGTGGGTGTATTTGGGCAACTGTCGGCGCAGCGACGCAGGAACAATTGATCTCCTGGTGGTGGTCTTCAGGGATATGTTGGCGGTGCAATACAGGAGCCAGTGATCTCCCAGTGGTGATTTTCAGGGAAATGTTGATGGTGCAATACAGGAGCCATTGATTTCCCAGTGGTGGTCTTCAAGGAATTGTTGGCGATGCAATACAGGAGTCATTGATCTTCCGATGGTGGTCTTCAGGGAAATGTTGGCGATGCGACGCATGAGCCATTGATCCCCCGATAGTCAGCTTCAGGGAAAAGGCGCCAGAAGTTGCCCATGTGCATATTTAGTTCTCAACTCCATATCAATTCTGCCTCCAGCACGTTTTTCTTTTCTTCTCAAAGTCCAAAATGAAAAAGATTGCATTTTATAATGGTGAAGAAGAAGAGGGAGGACTGTGCAGAGCATTAACTCAAACTGACGGTATCACTGTGAGATGTAACATCATTCTGCTGTAACTCAGAAAAATGATGAAGGAAGTGAGAAAAAAAGCTACATAGTATGAAGGAATGCACACCACAAGATAATGAAAGTAATATAAGTATATAAAGTTATATATTTGGTCAGCTATGGGAGATTTGTAATTGGTAACATGTTTGCTAAGGTCTTTTATACTGTACTTTGAAAACCAAAAAATGAGCTGGAATGCAGATATATGCAGGCAGTATGTAGGTGCATGTTCACACAGGCCACAAAACTACAAAACCAAAGAAAATGAACAAAAATGAGCCAATACCCTAAAATAAGTAAATAAATAAATTGCAATAGTGCATGAAAGTAAAAGTAAGGTACTTGGTATTATTTTTTTGATCAAAAAAATGTAAAAGCCATCCCACCACATCAAGGTGACCCCATCGGGACGGTCCTAACCTAACATCAAATATTTAAAAACCTTAACCAGATGTCAAGTAATGTAACTGTGATAAGGACTGAGCAGGGCTCGAGGCCCCAACAGAGAACACCCAGCAATGGACGAACACAGGCACAGTCTTTGTTATAGGCAGGTGTAGTTCGGGGGGCTGTAGGAGACAGGAGGGCAGGTGCAAGCTGCTACAGAGGGCATGACAGGTGCAGACTGGTATGGGAAGGCTGGACACAGGGACAGGTGATGGACACAGAGTAAAAGGATATGAAAACTAGCTCAGAAGACAGCAAAGTAACTAACCTGATACGTTGTGTTGGAACTCCCCTAGTGATGTGTTAAATATCTAGTGCCTATCAGCCATAGGCTGAGGGGCACTTCTCGGTATTTGACCACTGGCCCTTTAAGAGCAGGTTAGGAGAGTGGGTGCGTGCCTTAAGACCCTCCCGAGGAACCTGTGTGGCCTACAAAGGACCTGGGAGCTGGAGACAGCAGGAACGCATGTGGGCAGCTGAGGAGAGGGAAGTAGGCGCACATATTGGCCACTGCAGTGAGTATGTCGGCATCCTGGCAGAGACGTTGGTGTTACTCTTTTGAACCTGCTAATAACAACTAATCAGTGGGAATGCCTTTTGTAAGATTCTCACCAATGTGAAACTGAAAACTTATCATGGGGATAGTGTTCTTTGGATCCTTATCCCAAGCCCAAGATCTGAATGGGCTCCCTGACCATAGGACTGCCATCTTGGAAACACGTAGCAGAGGTACTAGAAGCTGAAGCAAGACAGAAGAACAGCAGCAGAGGTATTAGAAGTGGTAGGCAGACTGGAGACAGGTAGAAGAGGTATCGGAAGCTGTAGGCAGAGAGGAGACAAGTAGAAGATGTACTGGAAGCCATAGGCAGACAGAACTCAGGGGCTATAAAACTCCTAATACCAAAACAGAGGTGTGTCTTGAAGAGTCTTATATAGACCGAGGCAGAATATTACATGGGAGCATGTCGGGTAACTTGCAAAGCCATCCTGGAGCTAACTGAGTTCAGTGGATCTGAATGAGGGGAGCAAAACCCGGCTCTGGCACAGGTGAGTAACAAATAGATGATCAACTTAGCATGGCTGGATAACCCGTATAAATTCCTGGTTTTGTCCCTAATAAATAATTAACAGTTTACAATTATCAGGTATAGGAATAATTAACTTTTTATTTCTAATGAACCAATTAGCTGCATTAGAATGAATTTTGTACATGAAATTTAACCCAGAGGCTAAAGGCAATAAAATGCGGACATGAGATCATTTATTCTATAAAATGGCACAACAAGAAATAATAACTATAATAATCATTAATTATCTTAAATTATTTTTATTTGAAATATAATTTAATGCTATGAAATGTCAATCTAACACAGTCTTTCATTAATGCTGCAAATGTCCAAAACCACAGTGTGAAAGGAATAGTGAAAAAAATGAATGTGTTATTGTTTCATTTAATGCAATGCTTTCAGCATGGTGTGTTAAAGATAGAGACTGCGGAGCAGGGGCGTTGCTAGGGTCAAAAAACATCCGGGGCTCGGGCCCACTGAGCTGCATTTTTCGGAATAAATTTAAATAAGCGGCAGCTGCAAGGGTGGGATTCATATTTTTAACAGGTTCCCGCCTGTCCTTACCACTAGAGGTGGTTGAGGGTCCGGTGGGTCCTTCCTGTGAGCCCTTGTGGCCAGTGTGCCCCTGGCTGGCCCCCTGCACTGCTGCCTGTGCCCCTGTGGCACGTCTGTGGCCACTGGCCCCTATGTCCTGCCCCAGGTGCCCCCTGTTCTTACCTCAATAAGGCAGGTCGGCAGGTGCCCGTTTCCTCCTGTGCACTGTGCCTCTCCCCTGCGTCTGTCTCTTCCCTGTATGATGTCTCTCCCCCATGTGCGCTGTTTTCCCTCTCTGTGCCAGTCTCCCCCTTGTACACTGTCTCTCTCTCTGTCTGTTTCTGGGAGAGATGGCGATAGAGGAAAAAAGAGAGAAACATTAATTTGGTAGAGTCTGGAACCGAAATGAAAACAAAAACACACATTATCCGCAGCAAAAAAACCCCGCACAGTTGGCACAACAATTTTTCTCTTGCAGTGACAGCAGAGCACACCGGACGGCAGTGCACAGACAGCAGAGCCCACTGACAGCAGAACACAGTGACAGCAAAGAACACCGGACAGCAGAGCACAGCAGCAGAGCCCACCGGCGGCAGCAGAGTCCTCCAGTCTACACCTGTGCTCAGTGCAATGCAGCAGCCACTGCACAGAGCAGGGCTGGTGGGGTGGGATGCAATGCTCTGCAGCCCCTGCCCATCACATGCACACAACTGCAGCAGAATAGCTGAGCACTGGAAACAATACATGATCTGCAGAGCAGTGGGCACTAGACATAAACAGCGCAGCCCTGGATACACAGATCAGCCCCAGGCACACAGAGCAGCCCCGGGCACACAGAGCAGCTCCAGGCACACAGCGCAGCTCCAGGCACACAGCGCAGCCCAGGGCACACAGCGCAGCCCAGGGCACACAGCGCAGCCCCGGGCACACAGAGCAGCTCCAGGCACACAGCGCAGCCCCGGGCACACAGAGCAGCTCCAGGCACACAGCGCAGCCCCGGGCACACAGAGCAGCTCCAGGCACACAGTGCAGCCCAGGGCACACAGCACAGCTCCAGGCACACAGCGCAGCCCCGGGCACACAGCGCAGCCCAGGGCACACAGCGCAGCCATGGGCACACAGCGCAGCCATGGGCACACAGCTCAGCCATGGGCACACAGTGCAACTCCAGGAACACAGAGCAGCCCCGGGGTCCCCTCTGCTGTGGGCCCCTGGGCACTGTGTTTTTGTTCCTGACATAGGGACCAGGCTCCCTGTGTGCTGGGGGGGCCAGCTATCAGGGGCACATTAACAGCGCCCACTGTCCCACAGCCATCGGAGGATGCAGGGCAGGAGACGCTGTCCTGCAGGCTGCAGCAGATCACCTCTGGGCCCCCCAGACAGCTGACGCCGGCCAGATTCGGGGCTCTATGCTTAAGAATCGGGGCTGCAGCCCCGATTCTTAATGCATAGCGACGTCCCTGCTGCGGAGACTGAGGATGTGAACAATGAAGGAAGAGTGCTCCAATCTCTGACCACAGTAATGTGATCCTCGGGGGCGTCAATAGACTGGGACTGTCATCACTAAGGGTGCCTTCATACTTGCGTTTGTGTCTGTATGCGTATGGCACGCAGACACAAACGCAGTGCAAAACAGCCCATACTGATGTGAACGCAGCAGAGAATCTCCGCATGTGTTCACATTAGTATGCAGCCCTGCCAGCCAATCAGCTGTCTCGGGGGCGGCCGGGAGGAGGAGATCAGCAGTGGAGATCTCCTCCTCCCGGCCACAGCTAATCTCCCGCCGGTGTCGGCACGGGAGATTTGAAGAATCATCTGATCTGACAGCTGTTTAAATCTCCCGTACCAACACTGAATAGGGTGATATCGGTGCAGGAGATAAGAAACAGCTGATTGCTGCTCTAATCTCCCGCGCCGACATCACCTATTCGGTGTCAGCGCGAGAGATTTAAACAGCTGTCAGATCAGCTGAATCTTCAAATCTCCCGCGCCGACACCAAATAGGTGAGGTCGATTTAAACAGCTGTCAGATCAGCTGTTTCTTCAAATCTCCTGCGCCAACACCGGCGGGAGAGCAGCGGCGGCTGTAGCTGATCTCCGATGGCCGCCACTGATCACCGGCGGCCACCGGGAGAGATTTCAATGAGATCCGCAGCGTTCTCCTGCGCTGTCATGACACTGCGGATCCATTGAGATCCATGCATTGTTTTTGCGCTTGCGGGTGCTTGCGGATTAAACAAGCGCCGCAAACGCACAAAAAATGCAACAGGCTGCATTCGGAGTGCGCTCGGAGCATGCACAAATCGTGCGCATGCAAACGCAACCGAACGCAGCCAAACGCAGGCACATGCGTTCCCATATTAAACTTTGGAACGCATGTGCGCAATCGTTTGGCTGCATTCGGTGCGCTGCGCTCCAAATGCAAGTGTGAAGGCAGTCTAAGAGCTGGATTTGCCATGTGTAAGGCTGGTTTCACATTACGGATTTTTCAGATCCGATGCTGTCCGATCAAAATCGGACAGCATCGGATCCGAATTTGCCCCCATGTAGCCCTATGGGCATCGGACCGAATCGGATGTGCACTAAATGCCATCCGATTTGGTCCGATCCGATTCTGTCCGATTTTATTATCGGTGCAAAAATCGGAGACTGCTCCGATTTTTGCACCGAAAATAAAATCTGACAGAATCGGATCGGACCAAATCGGATGGCATTTAGTGCACATCCGATCTGACCCGATCCCTATAACATGGGGCCCTATGGAGAAGGGTCCGAGGAAACATCTGATGTCTCCTCGGACCCGATTTTACTGTACTGAGCATGCTCAGTACAGTAAAACTGCTCCTAACTGGGAGCACAAGGATTAAAAAAAAAAAAAGTTCATGCTCACCTCCCCCTGAGCCCCCGCCGTCTCCCGCCGTCTTCCTGGTGGCTCCCGGTGGCTCCCGCGGGCTCCCGGTATCTGCAGAAGTCTTCTTCTGCAGTTCAGGACCTGGGGTGATGTCACAGTCATGTGACCGCGGGTTACCAGGAAGACGGCGGGGGCTCGGGGGGAGGTGAGCATAAGCTTTTTTTTCTTTTTCTTTTTTTCAGCCCGGAGGCTACGATTTAATGTCGGAATCAGATGCCTATTTGGCATCCGATTCCAGGCATCAGAAGGGAGCCGATGCTGTCCAATATATATCGGACAGGATCGGCTCCCTAAAAATCGTAATGTGAAAGTAGCCTAACGCAGATGTCTGTGAGTTTTATACTTAAAAACCCGCAGCTCATTAAAGTTAAGAGGTTTTCTACAGCATATAATAAAGCAGGGGCGGACCGTCACCCCCGGGGGCCCTGGTGCAGGAGAGGACCGGGGGGGCGGGGCTAATGGCCATCGGCGCGGCCGGGGGGGAGGGGTGCCGTTGGCCGTCGGCGTGGCCCGGGAAGGGGGAAGGTGGGTGCTGCTGGGAGCCGCAGGGAGCCGCAGGCGCGATGCTCTCCTACCTGGGAGCCGCGCCGGATGTATGCTAGGGGTCGGAGGAGCAGAGGAGAGGAGGGGCGGGTTTGGCAGGGGAAGCAGGAAGCTCTCTGCTTCCCTTGCCTGACCCTCCTCTCCTTTGACGGCGGCTTGCGGGGGTCGGCTGGGGGCCCCCCTCCAGGCTTGAAGGGGCCCTCAGCCGGTCGGGGCCCTGGTGCAGCTGCACCAGTGTAGTTCCGCCCCTGTAATAAAGTCAAAATAATCTGTTAAAGTAGAAGAATCAAACCCATTTTTTCTAATAAAAGTAATTAGATACATGTGCATCTCAATGAATTATAATATCATCAAAAAGAAAATTTATTTCAGTAATTCAATACATAAAGTGAAACACATATATTATATAGTCATTACACACAGAGGGATCTATTTCAAGTGTTTATCTCTGTTAATGTTGATGATTATGGCTTACAGCCAATGAAAACCCAAATATCATTATCTCAGAAAATTAAAGACAGGAGGATGAAGGGTCTGAGAGATAAAATATGACCAAAATATGTATCAGAGGCTTCACCTTGCCTAGGGCCCTTCCTCAGGACAAATCAATATCATACTGCCATGTTTCAGGGCGTTTCAGGGAGCCCTGAAATGTGTTGACTAATTAATCAATATTATAATCCCTCTTTGATGTCTCATGGAATACGGCAGTGCAGTTTTCAATCCTTCACCCTCCCTACTTTAATTTTCTGAGATATTGACGTTTGGTGTTTCATTGGCTGTAAGCCATAATCATCAACATTTACAGAAATAAACACATGAAATAGATCCCTCTGTGTGTAATGACTCTAAAATATATGTGTTTCACTTTTTGTATTAAATTACTGAAATCAATGAACTTTTTGATGATTTTCTAATTCATTGAGATGATCCTGTATAAAAAATACATACACAGCATTTGGCAATTCTGTATTAGTTAATTCATAGCAGAATATATGTTGCATGTCGTTTATACCACATAATTAATACTATAAGCAAAAAGAAAAAAATTATTTTTGATATTTCACTCCTCCAAACTAAAATTAACAAAAAACATAACACAACATTTTTATTTTGCTCCATTTCTCATGAGTTGAACTCAAAGGTCTAAAGGCCACGTCACACGCTTCAATATAGTTAACGATATCGCTTAAACAACACGGTTTTTTAATCACTTAATTGATATTGTTTGTGCGTCATGGCATATAACCGAGCGATCCTGCAATGTCAAATTTTTTGATTGTTTGTGTGGCGCCCCGCCAAGCAGGCGTCACAGAGGGGTACGGCACCCGTAAAAGAGGTGCAGTTGCCCCAGCTGCAGGAGGATTCTAGGATGGTGGGTGGCACCCATTAACCAGCACTCCCACACTAGATTACACGGTGGGAGGTTACCCGGGAGGGAATAAGATCACCTCTAGGGGGAACAAGAGGGTCTTTCATCTTTGCCTTTAAGTTAGGAAAAAAGAGAGTGGGTGAGCGAGTTGGAAGAAGAAGTTGGAGTTGGAGAAGGTCTCTCGGCTGAGGGACCAGGTGGGATGGAAGAAGAAGAGAGAGCTTAAGAGAAAGAAAGCTTCTCCAGGCGCAGACAGCCAGAAGGGAAAGAAAGAACTTGAGAAAGTTTATCCCAGACAGCTTACCGGGCACCGGAGCCCGCACCTGTGGGATACTTTGGGACCACAGAAAATCCGGAGACCCGTGGAGTCTACATTTCTCCCTGGCACCTGAGCGACCGAAAGAGGGTACCAGGCACCGCCAAGGAACAAGCGGTCAGTCAGCAGAAGGTTACCTGAAGGCCGTGAGGGTGAGAGAAGGAAGGAGGTCGGGTTGGCTTTAAGTCACCAGGCTTCACACCACTACTGGGAAGCAGGAAAGGAACATACGGGAAAAGAGCACGAAGGCACACACCAAGGGGTCCACCATACTACTTAGGATCTGCCTGCAGCCACCAGTTAAGCTACCTGTCCTCATACCATCAGGAGTGCTGAACTGTAATGTTTTATGCCATTAATGCAAATGACAGTAAAATACCCGGAGGAACAGTGACTTTCGACTCTGCTTGTCTTTCCTTTAAATGAACTTGTTTCCATCCAGGAACGATGCCCCGGAGGTCCAGTCCTACTTGTGGAGGACTTCACCAACTTGCTGCAGTACCACCTACCTCCGGCGGACTGTGGCGGCACTGGTTAAACATCACCAGAAAGGCGTCACGACAATCTTTGTATATAATCCCTTGTAAATATTAACCCCTTTTTGAAAGATATTCCAGGACACGGGATCAGGCGCGGCCACCACTCCCTGTGACAACAGGAGCATTAACCCTTTGCAGCCTGACACCCGAGTACCCCAAAGCCTGGGCGCTACATTTGGTTGAAGATTTGTGAGCATGACCTCAAATCAAGCGATGGTCATGTGAGCGATCCGCAGCATCGTGTTGTGTGACACAGTGCAAACAATATCATTCACGATTTTGCCTATTCCTGACACTGGCTGCTCTCGATCACAGGGTTGTGCGCACGATCACTGGCGCGTTGCCAAATGTACAATCGTTAACGAGATCCATGCTTGTGACACCGCACAAGTGATATCACTAAATTGTTCTAACGATCTCGCGACTTTCTAGGCGATATCGTGATCGATATTGAAGCGTGTGACGTGGCCTTAAGATTCTTTCTATGCACATAAAAGGCCTTTTTCTCTCAAATATTGTTCACAAAGTTGTCTAAATCTGTGTAAGGCCGGCTCCACATCACAGTTTTCGACTGTCAGGTTGTGTCCGGTGTTTTGCAGGAAACACCGGACAGAACCTGATAGCCCTGGACAAACAGAACCGGAGGGCAAATGTGCCCTCCGATCCTGTTCTGTGCCAGAATCGTCTGTGCCGCAGTCGATGCTGAAATATCAGCACTGCGGCTTGCAGGGGAGCTGGCCGCGGTGCTGATATTTCAGCAGCGGAGCTCTCCAGGTGCTGAAATTCAGCTGCGGCTGTTAAAAGCAGCACAAATTGCGTCCGGGAACCGGCACGATTTTCTGCCGGATCTGGCACAATCCGGCACCCATATACTCCCATGATATGGGCGCAGGATCGCCCCGGATATGGGAGGATATGGGAGGATCCGGTTTTGTTCGATTTTTGCCCTGGACACAAAAAATGCTGCAAGCTCCGATTTTGTGTCCGGTGCAAAAAACAAAAACAGCCAGATCCTGCCGGACAGACACCAAACCAGATGGCAAATAACTGCCATTCAGCTCCATCCGGCACCATAAGAATACAGTAGGGGCAGAATCAGATCTGAGGCTGTCCGGTTCACACCGGACAGCCCCGGACCCTAAAAACCCAGGTGTGAAGCAGGACTTAATGAGCACTACTCCAAGATAATCCATCCACCTCACAGGTGCAGCATATCACAATGCTGATTGGACACCCTGATTATTGCACAGGTGCGCCTTAAGCTGGCTATAGTAAAAGGCCACTCTAAAATGTCCAGTTTTACAGTATTGGGGTGTCCCGGGGATCAGAAAACCAGTCAGTATCTGGTGTGATTACTATTTGCCTCATGCAGTGCAACACATCGCCTTGAGAAGAGTGAATATATTCTGCAATGATCTTCAATATGTTGAGGAAAGTATTGGGACACCTGTCTCAATCATTGAATCCAGTTTTTATTCATACTTATTGCCTTCAGTGTATAATGTGGCGCCCCTCTGGTGGGACCCCACAGGGAGAAACTGCACCCCAAAAAGAAGGTGCAGTATCTCTGTAGTCACAGGAGGGGGGAAACTACAGAGTCTGTCCACGAAACCCACCTACAGACACCCTAGCACTGGTGACTGTATTTTAGTAGGTCCCAGGAGGGTGGAGCTTAGGAGAATGGGAGACGTGAGTGACAGTTGGGAGGCAGTCAGTCAGACCGTGACAGAGAGAAAGTACGGACGGATCCTGCAGTCCTGAGGAGAGGGCACCTCTAAGGAGCAGAGGTGACCCAGACAGAAAGGGGACACCCCAGGTGTGGTCACAGCCATCTGGAGTGCCCAGGTTACACCAGTAAACTGGAACCAAAGCAGTTTGATCAGGTTTATCCAAAACCGCAGACCAGCGCATTGTGGGCCTTCATAAGGGAGCCACGACACCCACCAAGAAGCCTAACCTCTGTCCCCTAGCTAGGTCCAAGACGCCAAGAGGTAACTGTGACTTAAGGCAACAGACCTGGGGACTAGTAACCACACTTCAGCGTGGGAGGGCAGAGAGCCATTGTGAAGAGAGACCGAGAAAGTTAATTGCAGTTAAGGCAACGTTACACTACGTAACGCTGTGTTAATGCTACCGGAATCCTGTTCTGTAGCGGAGGCCCTATGACGGAGGCAACATCGCTAGTGTGGTCCTAGCCTAACTCCATATTAACGCTTAAAGAATTAGAATGAGAAATAATAAAAGGTGTACTATGGACCTGTTATAATAGTTTTGTCCATATAGGCTGTACCTGACAATATCTATCTCCAGTTTATCAATATAATTGATTTCATTTATGCTCATTTTGAATTATTTTAAGTTCTGAAGACAATTAAAAAAACAAAATGAGATTAATGTTTACAGCACCACTCTAGCTAGGTTTTTTGCCCCTTTGGAGTGGTGCTTAAAGGCTAAGCCCCTGCCCTCTGTCTTATACTCACCTTCTACCCCTTTATCTTTTTCCAGCAGTGCTACAGTCGGTCTGCAGGGATTTCTGATCTTATAGCAACTCTAGTATTTCATGGAGCCATAGGTCACTATTCAGTACATCACTATTAGAGCCTCATTTTGGTCTCCTTCTGGCCTTGTTTGGCCTCACTCTGACTTTGCTCTTGCCTCTTTCTGGTCATAATAGAGTTGCATTGAATTCTTGTGATGTAAGTACTGACATCTGGACAGTCAGATGTTATGGGCACAAGATGGCGCTGTGGAACGAGAATGGTGAAGCCAGGGACTTACATTTAAAATATTTGTGTGGTCCTTTAAATTTGGCACAGAGCTTAGTTAATCATATAAACATACTGTCTATATATTTCCATGTTGGTAGAATTATAGTGAGAATCCATGATCCAACCTCTACTTGACCTCCCCATAATAATACAGACAATAGTCTTCACTATTTGACCTTTGGAAAACCGAGAAATGCCGTTATTGCAAGACGTAAAGGATCTTGTTATCAGTAGTTCAATAAAACCTATAGTCCTCTGCTCCCTTAAAAGTGCATAGAAGCGCCGTGCACCATTATGATACTAAGTGCCAAGTCTTTGCTACCCCATCCTGTTTTATTACAATCTCCTTTTATGCATTTGTTCCTTGCAAGTGATGCATTGCACTTTGTTTTAATTGTTCCATAAAAGTTATAGTTCAGTAATCAACTCACTTATTCCGCAATAGCACATATCATAATTTGCTGTTGGAACTATTTCTACTGCAGGAGACAATAGAATAACGTCTATATTAGATTTACCTATACTTATGCTGTGCCATATTGTCCAATATTTCTTTTAGCAACTACTGTTTATTCATACCAACTTCAGGCAGCGCAGTTCTTCCATTTTCTTCACAGTTTCTGGCCAGGTTTTGATTTCTTCCAGCACTGAAGCACCAAAGACAAGATGGGACATGTGAAGAACGTCTAAAGGCCCCGTTACACACAACGATATCGTTGCTACATCCAGTGGCGGATTATAATGGGGCAATTTACCCTGAGCTGGTGCCCCTCCCACAGCACTGGGCACGGGGCTACCGCCCATATTGACCGCATTATAATCCGCCACTGGCTACGTCACCGGTTTAGGGATGTTGCAGCGACGTCCAAACGACATTGTTGCGTGTGACACATATCAACGATAAGTTCGTTGATTGTTGAAGAATGGCCAGGACCATTATTTTATCGTTGGTCTCCCGCTGGGCGCCCAGCATCAGTGTGTGTGACAGCGGGAGACCAACGATGTACAAGCTCCCAGCGCCACACAGGACATGCTGGGACGCTGTTGACCAGGGTAACAGCGGGTAAGTAAGCTCAACGCTGCGCTTAGTTACCCGATGTTTACCCTGGATACCAACATTCTCGCTGATCGTTGATCGCTGGTGAGTCTGCCTGTGTGACAGCTCACCAGCGATCACAAAACGATGTCCCAGCGATCCCCGCCACGTCGGATCGTTTTATCGGATCGCTGGGACATCATACTGTGTAATGGGGTCTTCAGATCTGTAGAGCAACAGAATGCACATGTATAAGTGCTAAAAGGGAGGTTCAACCTTCGGTTACTTTGTGTCAAGGCCCACAAAAGTGCCAATTGTGCCAAACCATTTGATGGGACCAGAGATGTGCAAAAATTCTGATTGACCGTAATCCAATTTTTTTTTTGTTGCTGCTCACTTTGTGCAAATCCAGAAAAACGTTGGTGGCCTAAAATGTTGCCAAATTCAAATGAGTTAGAAAAATGTAAAAAATCATAGTTCTCCTTGGATTTCACCTTCTCTATACAGCTCCTCGCCCAGTCCGCACAGTTCAGGCCCAGTCTTCAATTATCACAGTTCTTTGATCTTCTTCACATGTCCCATCTGGTCTTTGGTGCATCAGTGCCAAAGGACACAAAAACCTGCACCCCAGACACGGTTGTGGCTGTCTAGACCATTGCAATGGGTGAGTTCCCCGGTTTATAATGTGGTCCATTTGTACTAGCACTTTGAGTTTATTTTGGGTTTAGAATGTATACTTTATGCATCATGTAACTATATGACTGTATTTCTACCCAATTAACACTAGAAGTCCCAGAAATTTTGAACTCCCCCCTGAAGTCCCGAAAGAGGGTCAAATGACCCTTAGTCCAAACTGAATAGAACTAGAAGCTAAATGGCTAAACTCAATGGAAAACAACAACCTTCTGTGGTGCGACAGTAATGGCCTTAATTACAGAACAAAAGACAGTGATTAAAGGATGTTAGCTATCCTTCAGGTCATTCGACCCGTCTCTGGGTTCCAAAGGTAGAAATGTTAAATGACCTCTCTCTGGGACTTCTAGTGTTAACTTGTTCCAATTACTTGTATGGACATACATTTTGGCCAGCCCTCTGTACCTGTCTCCCTCATTTGTTCACCTGATCATGTACTCTGGTTTTAGTGACATTTTTGTACAACATTATTGATTGTTCCAATAAATACAGCACTAAGCAATCACAAATTGTTGTCAGTCATACTTACTATATCCTTGTGAAAATAGGTACTTCAGACTCTGTTCTCTGGTTGTTAAATGTATATTTGAGTTGTAGCGCTATTATTCCCAGAACCCCTTGGATTCCCATTTTATAATTTAAATTTTTGCAGATTCACTCATACTTAGGTAGGACGCAGACATTCTCCAACCTAAAAATTCAATCATTCACCAGTGTTGTCTCCTGTGGATGTCCAAGCCTTATTGAGTTCCCAAACTCACCAGTGTGCTTTTATTTTTGCAAAATGTACCAAACTGTTGATTTGAACACTCCTAACATTTCTTCTATCTCTCTGATGGATTTCTTTTGTTTTCAGGGTAATGATAGTCTGTTATACTTTCATTGTGAGCTTATTTGGCCAAATTTTGTAGGTTCACAGTTAAAGATTAAAAATGAAAATGCTACACCTGGAATCAGCTCCAGACCTTTTCCCTGCTTAATTGATGAAGTATTAACAAGTGAATAGACCATGCAGCCCATTAAAGAGCTTATCTATTATATGCTTACCTTGCGGCATCCATCATCAACTTTCACCTTCAAGATGTCCACAAATCCCAGAAATCCATGCGGTTGCGCCGGCCATATTTGCACACAAATGGGTGTTCAAACATGACACCTGCTATCGGTAATGGTAATGATCACTCTTGCCAGTGGTGCCACAGCATCCCGCACCCAACACCACCCGCAACTGCCGAGACATGTCACCACACAGACTCAATGATACACGCTGCCAGCCACTCTATCACAGTCGCAACTGTATACTGCACCTCGCCGTATTAGTGACTGCACATGCTTGAATGTACAGTTATGCATATGTTGGCCATCTTTGTGCATGTAGCTTTGGACTTACTTGGGTGTACAAAGACGGCCACCATATGAATAACTGCACATGCTCCCATGCGCAGCTACTCATCTAGTGGCCATCTTTGAACAACCAAATGTGTCCAAACAAAGATGGCCCCGAAAAACACAATGGTGGAGTGTACAGTAGAGGTGGTGGAGCCAAGAGAGTGCTCACAGAAGAGGGGGCAAAGAGAGAGCGCACAGCAGATGGGGGCAGTGTCACATTGGGTGTAGGGAGACACCCAGCGCAGGACGACGAGGGGGTGAAAGGAGTCCCTGTTGCTAAGGGCAAAAGGGGAGATGCTGACCCCTAGATAAACTAGCGCTGACACCTGACTCCCCTAATGACCCTATACAGTTTCCACAACTGTCACCAGGCAGGATACCTATTCCCTGACTGTCCCTGAACTACAACTACACAAGGATCAGAGTGGGTAAACACTAGTCAGCCCAGCTACCAACTAAAGATACACACCAGGGAAAGAAAGAAACAAAGAGGGAATGGAAGAAACACTTAGCTTGAGTAGATCCACACAGCAATCCAACAGAAACTCCAGGATTCACAGCTTGCACTGAGAAGCTACCTCCAAACACCTGACAAGCTATCACCAGCAGTGCATCCTGGGAGTGAAGGGGTATAAATAGACAGCTCAAGGTAAGAGATCAGCTGGGTCCTAGTGACCTCCAGCTTTCACTAAAACAGAAATTACTCTTAAAGTGACAGAGACATTTTTTAGGATTTTGACTGTTTGGCCAAACATTGCGACCTTCTGTGAGTGGCCTCTACAGTGTCATCCGTGCCTCCTGACACACCCGTGACAAGCAGAGAGAGGACACAGCAGAGTGTGGAGGGCAGAGACAGCACACAGAAAAGGGGGACCAGAGAGATAGTACACAGCAGAGGGGGGACACAGAGACAGTGCACAACAGGGGGGGGGCACAGAGACAGTGCACAGCACAGGGGGAAGTAAGACAGCGCACAGCAGATGAAGAGGGCATAGAGAGCAACCAGGGGTCACAGAGGGGACACAGGGAGGCACAAAGAGCGCAACGGGAGCATAGAGAGTACATGAGAGAGCGCACGAGGGGGAAAGAGAAAGCGCCTAAGAGATACGGCAGAGAGAGCACACAAGGGGGCAAGAGGGCGCACAGGGAGGGTGCAGACAGCACATGGTGGGGCAGAGAGCATGCATGCGGGGGCAAAGATTGTGCTCAGGGTGCACAAAGTATGCATGGGGGCTGACAGCATGAATAGGGCAAAGAGTGCACAGAGGGGGAGAGAAAGCACATAGGTGACAGAGAGAGTATACAGGGGGCACGGACGGGGCACATAGAGGTCACAGGGGGGCAGAAAGAGTGCATGCGCACTTAGTCAAGTGGCTGCCATCTTTGGACACTTGGATATACAAAGATGGCGGCTATGTAACTGTGGAGCCCCAAGGGACGTGGGGTACTCGGTACCGGACCGATCTGCGTCGGGGATGTCACTGGTGGCCTGGTCCGGACCATGTCCCTGGCTCAGCACAATAAAAGGGGAATATTTACAAGGGAGATTGTCACGGGTGACGCCACCCACTTGGTGCGGCCAGTAATGGGGCCGCCGCTGCTGCAGAACCTCCGGGGGTGATGTAATGGCAGCGGGGATGGTGTAGTTCCAGTGGGGGGAACTGTATCCCCCGGGGCAGTAAAGGTTAAAGTCTATTGGGGTTATAGATGGTGGGGAAGAGTTGGAGGACACACACTCACGTTTAGTTGATACTGTAATTCTCTTCTTCTCCTGATGCTGCAGAGCTGACAGGCTGGATCTGCAGGGAGGAATTGTCCCTGTGCTGAATCTGGAGCAAAGGTCGCAATCACTACACAGACTCCAAAGTTGTTTTCTAAGGCTTTACTGCTGATATTATTGCAGATTATAGTCCACGGAGTCTGTAATGGAGCTGGGCTCTCTCCCCACACCCTGTCCGGGTCGTTGGCCTCCTTGTGCTGCACTGTGTGTGTGTCCTGAGCTGCTGCTTCAAGCTAAGCTGCTGGGATTCCTCACGTCTCTCTCTCTGTTTGCTGCTGGTACCACTTGGCTAGGCAACTTGGGTCCTCTATGCTGTGCTGACCCCTCCGTGTTGCTTCACTCTGGTACTAGGGGGCATCTAGAGATCCCACTGTTCCTGGATTCGCTGTGCTGTGGGTGCCAGACACAGTACCGGATCCGGTGTCCGTCTCTTTGTGCTTACTTCTGGGCAAGTGATGGTATCACTCTAGCTCCCAGATGTGTTCCTCTGTCTTTCGTTCTCCTTTTCCTCTGACCCTTGCTAGGTCTGCACTGAGCTAACTCTGCCCTGGGTCCTTTCCTCAGCCCTGCTGCGAGCTGAACTGAGCTCTCCCTCATGGACAAGAGTATATATGGAAGCAGGAGGTGCTCCCTCTATTGCCCAGAGGTGGTAGTGTTTGTTAGTGTGTAGTGGGGGAGAGAACCCATGTGATGTTATTGTGGCACATTAACCCATGGGGTGCCACATAACGCACTTAAGTCACATGTATGGCTCGCTTTAACTTCTTAAAGGGCCAGTTTGTCCTGCCTGGAAATGCTTCTCAGCTCATGGCTGAGAAGCACAGAGTATTTAAAGCACTTTCCACATTTGGAAGGTGCCTGAGCAACATGGTCTTTACCCTTAGGCATGTTGCTAGTTTTTAGGTACATCTGCTTTGCCCAGTGTTCATGCCTTGCCTGCTCTGTGTCTGTCCTTAGTTATGCTGACCTACAAACAGTCATCTGGACCTGTCTATACGGTAGGGGCTGAAAATAAGACAGGGGGGGAGGGGGGCGCTGCACAATATACATTACCTTGTCCGGTGCTGTCCCCGCTCCTCTCCTGGTCTGCGGCGTGGTTCCGGGTCCAGTTCCATGATGATCGGTGCGGTCCCTGGCCGACTTCCTGCTTCCATCTGTAATCTCCGCCCAGGTCAGGCCCTGCACCAATGAGAGCGCAGGACCCGTGCCGTCAATCACCGCCCAGACGCGGCCAGATGACGTTGGGGCCCCTGACTGGCCCGACGTCATCAAGCCGCGGCGCCTTGATGACGTTGGGCCAATCAGAGGCCCCAACGTCATCTGGCAGCGTCTGGGCGGTGATTGACGGCACGGGTCCTGCACTCTCATTGGTGCAGGGCCTGACCTGGGCATGGATTACAGATGGAAGCAGGAAGTAGGCCGGGGACCGCACCGATCATCATGGAACTGGACCCGGAAACGCGCCGCAGACCAGGAGAGGAGCGGGGACAGCATCGGACGGCCGGAGGAGCAGGACATGACAGCGGGGGACAACACCGGACAAGGTAAGAAACGGTGCATATGTGTGTGTATGTGTGTGTATGTGTGTGTATGTATGTGTATATGTGTGTGTATATGTGTGTGTATGTATGTGTGTGTATGTGTGTGTGGATGGGGCTGGGGCTGCTGTATATACCACTGGGAGGCTGCTGAATATACCACTGGGAGGCTGCTGTATATACCACTAGGAGGCTGCTGTATATACCACTGGGAGGCTGCTGTATATACCACTAGGAGGCTGCTGTATAAACCACTAGGAGGCTGCTTTATATACCACTAGGAGGCTGCTGTATATACCACTGGGAGGCTGCTGTATATACCACTAGGAGGCTGCTGTATATACAACTGGGGAGGCCTATATACCACACTGCTGGGGGCTGTATACCTGTGCTGGGGTCCACTCTCGGCTTATACACGAGTCAATAGGTTTTCCCAGGTTTTGGGGGCAAAAGTAGGGGGTCGGCTTATACACGGGTCGGCTTATACACGAGTATATACGGTACATACTGCATGATTTCATAATTTCTTTGGGGAAAAACTATGGGGAAAAAGAATAAAAAATGTACATAAAAACTATCCTTAAATCATCTGATTGCAAAATCCAGATCTGATTTGATATTTTATTATCAAACTTTACAATGAGGCAAAAGAATAATAAAGACGTTTTCAGAGATGGAGGTCATGTTCAAATAATAATAATATAATATTAATTCATTTTTTTAAGCACTATCAATTCCTCAGCACTCTTACATACATTTGCAACACTGTCCCTATTGGGGCTCACTATCTGAACATCCTACCAGTATGTCTTTCAAGTGTGGGAGAAACCCATGCAAACACAGGGAGAACATACAAACTTGTTTGCAGATGCTGTTCTGGGGGAAAATTGAACCCACGACCCCAGTGCTGCAAGGCTTCAGTGCTAACCACTAAGCCACCACGCCACCCATTTATAGACAATTGCTTTCAGATGAGTGATGAGGTAAACTTCCCTGTGAATGGCGAAGTCAACAAACAAAACCACCGCCACCGGTGCGACACCAACTGACAGTGGACAGATCCCTCCAAAACCAACGGAACACAAAAAACAATGGCATGGTGTGGTACATGGGCCACAAATACAAGAATATAAGGATCTTTTGTAGCCTAATCAACATCTACAGTATATAACTATGGAACAGACTTACACCAAAAAAAATTTGTGAAAACAATGCCCACCTATTTTCACCAACTAGCCAAATTATTATTATTTTTTATTTTTTTTAATTGTCTTGTATAGAATAGGTGAAGCAGGATAACTCCATTTATCGAAGGCTGCCTAACTTGGGTACTTCATAAAAAGGTGAGGTGTTATTTTCAGGAACCTTAAAAGGGTTGTCCAGAAGATAAATAATATTTTTGAAATGTCTCAGAATGGTTTAAAAAAGGGGAGTGTTAATAACCTCCTCCCATCCCCATGGATGTCATTCCTAAAGTTCTCCCCACCACCTTTCTTTACTTCCAGTTGTGATGACAGTGGGTGTGGCCAGTCTTATTCTGGAGGGGCATGATTAAGTAACTATCTGATCTTCACTAGAGACTGATGGTGATGATAGGTCTGAGCCATTAGGATAGTTACCAGAAACAGCTCAAGGGCAGACCTCAAACCTGCAATAGCTACCCAACAAGTCAGGGGAGAAATATGAGGGACATAGGGGGAAGACAGAGATGTAGTCAGGAAGTCTGATGTTGGGGCACACAGAACAAGTTCAGTATAAAAAAAAAAAAAACAAGGTCATGAGATTAGCGGTAAGGATAAAAAGATAAACAAGCTAGGTCGATATCAGGTAAGTCGAACAGAAATGCAGCCAGACAGAGGCCAAGATAGTAACTTATTTGAACTTAAGATAAGGCAAAGTGTGGAAGGAGGAGCTGCCTGATATATCCACTACCGGCAGGGTATAGGCCAGAGATGCAACACTTGCAGAACACAGGAGATTAAAGCAATACTACATTTTTTTTACGACTGCAGTGGCACTTTAAATGTAAGCCCCTTGCCCCTTGGTCATATACTCACCTTCTGATGACCTTTTACCTATAATTTTTAGGTTCCATGGAGACATCTTGTGTATGTAACTTATGACTCAATGTATCTCTATGAAAGCAAGAATGAGACTTCCATGGAGATGTATTGAAAAGGACCTCCATGAAACACTGGAATGCACTGATAGGTCACTTTTTGCCAGAGACCAATAGAGAAGCTGCCAAAAGGTGAGTATAAGACAGGGGGCATGGGACTTGCCTTTAAAGCACCACTACAGTGGTGCAATAAAAAAAATGCTGCAGTGTTGCTTTAAACTCCTTCAGAGTCTGGCCACACGTCACTGCAGCCAGATGGAGACTTTCCAGCAGCAGGAGGATGTAGCAGTGGTGAATTGAATGTTTTGCAAAGGGTGGATTTTGAAGATTTGTGCAAGGTCATTAAGCATGACAGAATATTCCTTGTAAGTGTAGGAATTTCTTCATGTGGTGCTCATACTTACTGTTGAATAATTTGTGAAGTTTTGACAATTTTGTTTCCATTTTTCTCATTTGCATATTGCAAACATGTCTATCCATGCTGTGATTTCCAAAGACCCATGATGTTTCCTGCTTGGTGTTGCAATTTCATTATTGAGAAGCGTAAAACTTAGGGTACCTTTACACGCCGCTACTGGCGGGTGGATACAACCAGCTACATGCTACAAATGTAGCTTGCATCGGCAATGTACCCCGTAGTAGCGGCGTGTGAAGACGGTAGTAGCCACCCGGCAGTAGCGGCATCTGTTTCCGAGCACTGCCCTGAAACAGGTGGCTACACAGCCGATTGTAGCGACCTGTATCGGCGTGTAAAGAAGGAACAGAAGGGTTGTTGCTACACCATGCTATGTACCTGGTATGTAGCTGGGGCGTGACACAGGCTCCGGGTTACCGCACCCCATCAGCGATCATTGGAGGAAGCTCCTGCATTACGATTGGTAGACGCTGCATAGGGAGGCATATTTAAGGAGCTGACCAGTCACACAACACAATTGCTCGAGCGTCATGTATTAAACAGCCTCCTGCGATGCCTGGCCAATCATGATGTTCTTGCTTTGTCCTATCAGCGTACGGACGTCTCGTAATCCACAATTGTGGCACGCCTATGTGCTGTCCCTGCTGCACCAGGTCCGCCCATATTAGCTTGTTGTAGCGGTGTGTAAATGAGGTAAGGTAAGCTACAGATGGCTACTTGTGGCACCCGGCGGTGTATCTAGAGATAGATGTAACCTACTGTAGCGCACCTTGTGGCGGTGTGTAAAGGTGGTGCGTTTACCGTTTGTAACCGTTTGTGCGTGCTCGTGCACGTGAAGTAGCTGGTTGTATCCACCCGCCAGTAGCGGCGTGTAAAGGTACCCTTAGGGTACCATCACACGCGGCAATATTGCTAGGCAATTTCACTGGCAATTTGCTGGTTGCAGTGAAATCATGGAGACATTGTTCCATTTGTACACGGCAACAAAATAGAACAATGTGTCCATGATTTCACTGCAACCAGCAAATTGCCAGTGAAATTGCCTAGCAATATTGCCACATGTGACGATACCTTAACAGAAACAGGATCCATGCATCTCAATCCATCTATTTTCCATCCTCAACCACCAGTTACCGTAGTTATTTCATATCTCATTAACGATGAATAATTGACACTTCAACATCAATATATCTGGATTGCAGCTTCTAATATTTCCTTCCTCACCCCTTGCATTTTTCATTTTCCAATTAATGTCAATACAATGATTATTACACCTGCTCCAAAGACAGTAGCTTAAATGCCATTTTTGGTCCGGTACCCTCATTAATCTCTCAAATCCAATTTTTTGACAGCTCATTTAGAAAAATAGAAGATGATATTTTATTATTTTCTTTTCTTCCTCTATTTTTTACCTTGATATAATTTGTGGGGATGAGGCACCAAATGCATCTGAGAAGTCGTAGTCACTGGTACAAACATTGCCATCATTTGGACATGGCAACATTTCCTAGGAAAACTCATTTTACAGCGTAAACAGGCTGCCAATCACCAATGAAAGAGCAAAATGCTCATTCGATGACACAATTGTTTTTTAGGTAACCTCAAAATCATTATTGCTGACAGCATATTGTCCTGTGTACGCGTTTCGACAGGGAGCCTGTTTCATCAGGTGGAGCCTCCACCGGATGAAGACAGGCACCCTGTCAAAACGCGTAGTGGGATAGTAAGGGTAATAAATGGTTGTAAACACGCTCTTTTGAGTGTTTTAATTTGTGCCCATTGCACCAGTGCTCCTAAAAGACCGCTACATTACATCTTGCATTCCCTTGTTCCCTCGCTGAGGGACTGGAGGCAGGAGCATCTCCGGGCTTTCTAAATCCAGCCTGAAGGACCTGGCGTTGTCCTGTTAACTGTAACCAGCGTAATAGGACCTGCGGTGATGTCACTCAAATCCCTGATCACGTGACCGGACCCGGAAGTGACACGGGAAAGGCCACCGCCGATAGTGAGGAGACGCTCCGGTCCCTGCAAAGATCCAGCAACCAGACGCCTTTTACTAGGGTTGTGCAGAGGTGCACAACCCAGTTAAGTGAGTGGCCCCTCGGCCCCCTCTTATACACATTAATACACCACTAGGTGCTTCACAAAATGCGCCCCTTGTTGTTGTCTTTTTCCACTCCTGGTTTTGACTACAAAAACTGATGAGCAAAAACAGCACAGAAACACGCAGTGTGAACGTAACCTAAGTGTCTTGGGCACCGTACCCTATATCCGCTATGACTGGTGAGCTGCTTTGCTTATTCTTTTTTATTGCATTCTGCCCACAGTCATGTTGACACTTTTGCAGCTGCGAAGCAACATTCTGGAGAAGTCTCTGGAGCGCTTTTTATATATTTTGACCAGCCTGTGTTCCCTTAGTGTTTTCTTGCTCAACTGTTCCTGTATCACCTGGAGGGGGGAAGGTAATTAAGGTGAGTCACATTCAGGAGCTTAACAAGGTATGAGACCCAGGTATCTCCACCTTCAGGGGTAATCATGGGGGTAAGGATAGTCTAGGGACTCCTAACCAGGTTGTTAGTTCAGGTGCACACTGTCACTGCAATCAAGTTGTCACTGGTGCGAGGGATCCATATTGCAGATCAAATTTGCCCCTTATACAGTCATGGCCAAAAGTATTGACACCCCTTCAATTCTGTCACATAATATTCAGTTTCTTCCTGAAAATGATTGCAATCACAAATTCTTTGATATTATGATCTTCATTTAATTTGTCTTCAATGAAAAAACACAGAAGAGAATGAAGCAAAAAGCAAAACATTGATCATTTTACACAAAACTCCAAAAATGGGCCAGACAAAAGTATTGGCACCCTCAGCCTAATACTTGGTTGCACAACCTTTAGCCAAAATAACTGCGATCAACCGCTTCCGGTAACCATCAATGAGTTTCTTACAATGCTCTGCTGAAATTTTAGACCATTCTTCTTTGGCAAACTGCTCCAGGTCCCTCATATTTGAAGGGTGCCTTCTCCAAACTGCCATTTTTAGATCTCTCCACAGGTGTTCTATGGGATTCAGGTCTGGACTCATTGCTGGCCACCTTAGCAGTCTCCAGTGCTTTCTCTCAAACCATTTTCTAGTGGTTTTTGAAGTGTGTTTTGTGTCATTGTCCTGCTGGAAGACCCATGACCTCTGAGGGAGACCCAGCTTTCTCACTCTGGGCCCTACATTATGCTGCAAAATTTGTTGGTAGTCTTCAGACTTCATAATGCCATGCACACGGTCAAGCAGTCCAGTGCCAGAGGCCGCAAAGCAACCCCAAAACATCAGGGAACCTCCGCCATGTTTGACTGTAGGGACCGTGTTCTTTTCTTTGAATGCCTCTTTTTTTCTCCTGTAAACTCTATGTTGATGCCTTTGCCCAAAAAGAGAGAACATTCTTCCAAAACGTTTTAGGCTTTCTCAGGTAAGTTTTGGCAAACTCCAGCCTGGCTTTTTTATGTCACGGGGTAAGAAGTGGGGGTCTTCCTGGGTCTCCTACCATACAGTCCCTTTTCATTCATTGTTTGGATGTTAGTCAAGGTTCTTTATTCACCATCCGCACAATCTTGCGTTGAAATCTCTTGTCAATTTTTCTTTTCTGTCCACATCTAGGGAGGTTAGCCACAGTGCCATGGGATTGAAACGTCTTGATGACACTGCGCACGGTAGACACAGGAACATTCAGGTCTTTGGAGATGGACTTGTAGCCTTGAGATTGCTCATGCTTCCTCACAATTTGGTTTATCAAGTCCTCAGACAGTTCTTTGGTCTTCTTTCTTTTCTCCATGCTCAATGTGGTACACACAAGGACACAGGACAGCAGTTGAGTCAACTTTAATCCATGTCAACTGGCTGCAAGTGTGATTTAGTTATTGCCAACACCTGTTAGGTGCCACAGGTAAGTTACAGGTGCTGTTAATTACACAAATTAGAGAAGCATCACATGATTTTTCTTTGGGTGCCAATACTTTTGTCCACCCCCTTTTTTATGTTTGGTGTGGAATTATATCCAATTTGGCTTTAGGACAATTCTTTTTGTGTTTTTTCATTGAAGACAAATTAGATGAAATAATAATACCAAAGAATTTGTGATGGCAATCATTTTCAGGAAGAAACTGAGTATTATCTGACAGAATTGCAGGGGTGTCAATACTTTTGGCCATGACTGTAAGTCAATATATGAGTAATAAAACATCACATATTGGTTATCATACGTTTTTCACAGATCATTTACAATTATAGTGATGAGACACTGTATTTGTCCTCTCATTATTAAATTGCTTATGTAAAAACAGATGCGTAGGGATGTACAATATCAGGAAAAATGGTATCAAATCCATGCTGATGCCAAATAATCCTATTCAAAGTGATCATTATAGCATATGGTGGTTTATTCTACTTGTTTCAAAGTGTAACCCTGCTTCTTTTTACATTTTTACATTCCTGATGAAGGAGCGGGTTGAAACATGTAGAGTAAACCACCATATGCTACAACAATCCCTTTGAATTGGATTATTTGGATTTGATACCATTTTTCCTGATATCCTGCATAAACGACTTACCTTGGTACTTGTGGTTTCTGTGGCAGATGCCTTTAACACTTTCATTTGGCTGGGGATCACAACCACACAAGATGAGCACTATATCGCTTCTCTGCTAATCCTTCCTCTCCCTGGGTAAGACCCTGTTGTGCGTCTCTCTTCCACAGTTTATTACAGCGATGTACGAAACAGACATATGGATGGCACATGGGCATAAAGAATGGACATAGGATGGCATACTAATGACAATACGGATGAAAGATCATCAAAAAAAGAAAATTTTCCATACATTCGTGTGACTCCAACCTTATGTTCAAAGGTCGTTTAGATGAAAGTAAAGATTTTATTTGTATATTAATAGTTTCTACCCTAGAATGGGGTCTTCATCAGGCATATTCAGTTGTTACAAAGTTAAGACTTTATCAAATTAGCATATAATAGGTCAATCTGCTCTCCATATGCAAAATCAGTCATTAATGCACAATGCAAGTTAATGTGGTAGTTCACATGAACGTTTTTATACTTGAATTGGTGGTCCTTATGTAGGGAACTAGATGGTGGCCCGATTCTAACGCATCGGGTATTCTAGAATATAGAAATAGGGATTGCATGGGGAAGGCGGTGAGGGCTGAATAAGGAGGGACTTTGAGGACGGAGTGGTGGGGGGAGGACGGCGTGGCAGGGGGGTGGAGGATGTAGGAAAGAGCAGCACAGGTAGGGGGAGGATTGAGTAGTGGGGGAGGAGGGAGGACAGAGGACAAAGGAGGTAGCGGTGGGGGATGAAGGAGCGGCACAGGCAGGGGGAGGACGGAGCGGCAGGGGGAGGACGGAGGATACGGTGGCGGAGGGGAGGAGGACAAAGGAAGGAGGAAGAAGCGGTGGGGTGGGGGAGGATGGAGTGGCACAGGCAGGGGGAGGACAGAGCCCAAGAGCCCAGAGTGGCGGGGTGGGTGAGGCTGGAGCCACACAGGCAAGGGGTGGATGAAGTGGCAGTGGGAGGAGCATGGAGGAGGAAGTGGTGTGGTGGGGGAGAATGGATCGGCACAGGCAGGGGGAGGAATGAGGATGGAGTGGCGGAGGGGAGGAGGACAAAGGAAGGAGGGGAAAGCAGTGGGGGGGGAGGATGGAGCGGCACAGGCAGGGGGAGGACGGAGTGGCAGGGGGAGGACGGAGCACAGAGCACCGGGGGGAGGAGGATGGAGGATGAAGCGGCACAGGCAGGGGGAGGAAGGCTCAGACTCACACCCACACAGAGAGTCACACCTAGACACAGACTCACACCCATACACATACACACACAGACTCACACCCAGAGCCAGACACACACACCCAGACACAGACACACACAGACTCATACTCACAGCCACACACACACACAGGCTCTCACCTCTCCGTCCTCTGGCGGTCCCAGTGCTGGCCCTCATGTCCCTGGTGCTAAGCGCGTTGTCTTGCAGAGAGTAGGTGTGGAGGAAGCGGGTGCAGAGGCGGCGGTGTGCAGGATGATCCCGGATGTCAGCTGCCTCCTGTCTGTGCAGCTGGGGCCTGGCTGGCAGCGCACTCCTCCCATTGCTCCCTGCACCCTGGGAGCCCTTGGTTTCCAGTGTCAGTGTGCGGCTCGTGGCAGGGGTTAGAGTCCATGAGGCTGCAGTGAGGCTGCGGTGGGATTCTGCTGCGACAGCGCTAGTGGCCGCCATCTTTTATTCTGTCTCCTTCTGTGTACAGGCTGGGTGGGCCAATCAGCGCTAGTGCGCGATTTCCGTGACAGACAGAGAATATTAGACGATTATATAGTAGATGACAGTGCTACTTCAATCCATATTTCAGATCCGATTTGCCCATTTTAAAGAGGACCTGTTATAGCACCCCTGCAGATCAGTGGCCACAGAATAAAACAACAGCTAAGATGGTGAACCATACAACAAATTGTGGGGTAATAGTTTGTCTTTTGGTCCAAAACACTTAAGCTTGTGAGCCACTACACGGCTCTCCACACATCACAAGTCCTATCCACTAAATTCTTATCTAAAGTGAGCAAAGGACACAAATAGAAAATAAATTTTCTTACCACAGTAGATTCAGGTCTGGAGACCATTACACTCAGTGCTGTGTGCAGCTGTGCCCAGGTTATAAATGAAGGTATCATGAATATGAATACAGGACACCAGCCCCAATCACTAGCAACCTCCTTTTTCACAGAGGGAGTGACCACTTGTTGTCCTGCAAACAGAATGGGACTCATATAGGGCGCTGTTCACACAGGTTTGCACAGTGTATGCCCAGCCTCTTACATTAACCCCTATCTCAGAAGGTGGGCTGTTATGGCATTCAACACTATTACCTGCTGGAACAACTTCACGCATATGGCCCAGCTACACACAGCAACAAAAAGAGTGCAAAAAAAAGATGACGAACCATGGATCCCAAACCAAACACCCAACACACTCCCGAATCCCTATCCTAGGACTTTATGCCAGGCAAGGGAGAGGTAGGAGAGAGCTGAGTGGTGGGTGGAGCTTAGAGGAGACCCCTGTGGAAGTGGGAGGAGCTACAGTTGTTATCTTAGGGAGAAAGTGACCGTTAGTTCAGTTTAGTTGGGGCTGGAGCAGAGGAGCTGGAGCCCCCTGTAAACTTTAAAAAAGACATTAGAAAACTTTCAGTTAAGTAGTCTAAAGGGTGGGATCTTATTAAGAAGTCTTCACTGCTGGCACAGTCCTCCAGCCTCCTCGTGTATTCCGCCCTCTTCTATGTCTCTGCGCCGCCTCCTGTTCTGCTGGGTCTGCCCTCCTCTTCTCCTGCTCTGTGTGACATCAAGAGCAGAAGTGGAGGTCAGAGCCAGCAGAAATGGAAGCGGCGCAGACATAGAAGAGGGCGGAATACACAAGGAGGAGGCTGGAGAATTGTGCCAGCAGTGAAGACCTCTTAATAAGATCCCACCCTTTAGACTACTTAACTGTAAGTTTTCTAATGTCTTTTTTAAAGCTTACAGGGGGGCTAGAAACAAGGGGGACCCCTTCCGTGAATACCGCAGACATGCGGCATTCAGTGCTGCATTTAGTTTGCATTGCAGCAGGGGGGTGACAGGTCCTTTTTAAGTCAATGGGTGTGGAAAGTTCCTATCACACAAGGGTTACCATCAGTATGGATTCTGTTTTGAGTTGATCCACATAGCAGACTGTTTTTTGCGTTTTAATATTTAGTAAATTGTTGATTTAAGATGCCATATGGTTGTCATGCAGAGGTAAAAATCTGACGAAGTATGACAATATTGATGAGAATACTGATTAAAAATTGTCTGTTTTTTTCTGAATGAAAAATGAATAATTTTGCATACCCTTATCTGAATCTAGCCTTGCATATATAAAACCTTAAAAATGCTACAAATCTACAACCTTATTTGTGGAATTTCTACATGTCCTCATTCAGATGTCAGAACTTTACATACGAGACAAACAGACCCAGCGATCTCCATCAGCGTTTCATCAGTTTATTAAGTGATGAAAAAAAAAGTTTCTCCATCCTTTCCTATCTCAGTAATAATAATGGACAGCACACGGATGACATTTGAGTGTTGTCCAATTTTTTCAGTGATCAAATACTGTCATTGCCAATGTTGCTCCAGCACTCAGATCAACATCAGATTATGCATGGACCACAGGCTCTAATGGGGGTCGACTTCTAGGCTGCAGGCCCCAGATTGGTGATTTACTCAATGCACTAATCACCACCTTCGTTCCCTGAAGTGCAGCCAAAGTACCAACTTTGTACTGTACGTCTACACTGGAAGGGACGGCCCAAACAAATGTCCTTCCACTGTTGCCTAGTCATCTTTCCCTCAGGCCTGTTTCACATCTATGCGCTCCTGCACTAGGCTGCCCTGCCTGCCCTGCGCCAGCGCAAATGCAAGTGCAGGGCCATTTAGGGCTTGGGGCAGCCTAGTGCAGGAGCGCATACATGCCCTGCATTAGCGCTCAGCTGCACTCGGTGCCCCCATTATCTCCTATGGCCGAGCACAGCTGAGCGCGCGCTCTGCCAGTGAGAAGCGCAAGTGAAACTGGCATAGCGCATGGGGTATGCGCCCGCTCTGACACACCCGGAAATGCCTCAGTAGGGCGTTTCCGGGTGCGTCAAGACCAGGCGCATGGGCCGTGCGTTCTGCCAGTTTCACATGCGCTTCTCACTGGCAGAGCGTGCGCACAGCTGTGCTCGGCCATAGGAGATAATGGGGGCACCGAGCGCAGCTGAGCGCTAAGGGGTGCATCTATGTGCTCCATGCGCTAGGGTGCTCCAGGCCCTGCGCTTGCATTTGCGCTGGTGTAGGGCAGCCAGGGCAGCCTAGCGCATGGAGCGCATAGGCCTGTTTCACATCTATGCGCGCTCAGCTGTGCTCGGCCATAGGAGATAATGGGGGCACCGAGCGCAGCTGAGCGCTAATGCAGGGCATGTATGCGCTCCTGCACTAGGCTGCCCCAAGCCCTAAATGGCCCTGCGCTTGCATTTGCACTGGCGCAGGGCAGGCAGGGCAGCCTAGTACAGGAGTGCATAGATGCGAAACAAGCCATAGATATGAACACAGGCCTCAGATATTCATTCATTGTAATGGTGGCTATAAGCCAAACTCTGCTGCTCACACCACCATCCTGCTACAGGTCCAGGTGTTGACTCCTTCCCTTCTTGGCTCTCCTCGGTCTTTAATAATTATTAACTACACCACAGCTAGGACCTAACCTGGCATCTCCTTCAATCTCTTTCCCCAAAGAAACATGCATTTCACCCTTGAGTTCCTACTAATTTGATTCTTTCTGCTTTCACTTTCTCTATCTTCTTTGATCAGCAGATGGCGATGTTTACTTAAAGCCACGTTGATAGGCATGAACTGTATGCATCTTCTCACTTGTCTATCTCCTTACACATGCGCCATTTCTAACACTGGAGTCCTCTATTAGGCCGGCTTCACACTTGCGGATGCCTCTGCAGCGTCTTGCGGACAGCAAACGCAAGCTGAGCACAAGCACTGCCTATCGCTATGTTTATCATGGGGATGCACGGTGATGCGCTCGGCTGCGGATAGCCGTGCGCACCCATTCACTTCTGTGTGTGATTTGTATGCATGCAGATGCTTGCGTACAAATCATACATTCTCGTCCACACCCTGAACGAGACATGTCGTGTTCAGGGTGCAAACAAGAATGTGTGATTTGTACACAAGCATCGCATGTGTACAAATCACACACAGAAGTGAATGGGTGCGCACGGCTATCCGCAGCCGAGCGCATCACCGTGCATCCCCATGATAAACATAGGAACGTGCGGTGTCTGCGCTCGGCTTGTGCTTTCCCGCCGCAATACGCAGCGGCGGGGAGCGCAAGTGTGAAGCCACCACCCTTAAAGCTGAAGAGACGCCCTGGAGCAATAGGAACCAGATGTATCTTCCATTGGTGAATGCCCCTACAGTAACTATTTGTAATTGCTCATTTATCATGCATGTACAGAGACTGAATCTAACATTAATGGGGTTGTCCAGTTTAAAACAATAAGGCTATGTTTACACAGTGCATTTTTCCTGCATTTTTGTGCTGCGTTTTTACCATGGTTTTATGCTAATGTATACTAATCTAATCCTGCACTTTTACTTTCCAGCCAAACCTATGTGATTCAGGGACGAGCTGTGCCCAAACATTGTATTATTTCTTTGCAGAAACTGAAACCTGTACAGGTTTTGCTTCATTTTGAAAAGAATGAGCGTATCAAGTCTTTTCTGCATTTTTGTGGCAGTCAGTGGCCAAAATGCAGAAAAAACGCAGCAAAAACGTAGGAAAAAACACTGCAAACTTCCCAAGAGATCTGGAGAAGCTAGAAACCTGTATAGGTTTTGCTGTGTTTTATGCTGCAGCACACCCCCTAGGGGGCATGTCATTTTCCACCGTATCTAGCTAAGAAATGTACACAACCTGATGCAATGGGATGATCATGCACTAGTATTATGTGGAGCCCCTCGGGACGGGGCACTCGGTGCCGGACCGGGGTGCTGCTGGGGGATGTCATGGCGGTCCTGGTCCGGACCGTATCCCAGGCCCGCACAATAAAATGGGGGGTTATTTACAGGGGATTTGTCACTCGTGACGCCACCCACTATATGCGGCCAGTAATGGGGCCGCCGCTGCTGCAGAACCTCCGGGGATGATGGGTTAGCAGCTTGGATGGAATAGTTCCTGTGGGCAGAACTGGGTTCCCCGGGGCAGTGGTAGAGGTAGTTAAAGTCTATGAGGATGTTATTGATGCTGCATGAGAGTAGGGGTAGCAGTAGAGATGATGAGAGTAGAGGTAATTGCAGTCTATGAGGGCAAGTGGGGCTTCAGCATAAGGATGACACACACACTCACGGTTTCTGTTGTTCTTCAAGTCTTTACTGGCAGATGGTATTACACAGTATTGTCCACGGAGTCTGTACCAGGTTGCTCTCACCCTGACCGGGTCCTTGGCTTCCTACTTAAACGCTGTGTGTGGCCCTGCTGCTGCTTGTAGCTATACTGCTGGCCCTGTCTCTGCTCATAGGTACCAATATGCTGGGCAACTTGAGTCCTCTGTGTCACTGACTCCTCCGTGTTGCTTTGCTATGGTGTGTTGAAGATGGTGGACCTTCACTATCCCGGTGTTTACTGTCCTGTCTGTCTCAGGCACAGCCTCGGATCCGGTATCCGTCTTAAGCGCCTCCCCGGGATCAAGCTTTTGGAGTAACTCTTTATCCCGGGTATGTTCCTCTGTTAATCTGTCTCCTTTCCTCAGACCTCTCAGGACCTCCACTGCTACTTGGCTCAGCTCCTGAGGTAGACTCCACTCTCCTCTGAACTCTCCTCTGAACTGAACTGTCACTCTTGTTTTGTGGTAAACAACTTTAGCTCCTCCCACTAGTGCAGGTGCCAGATAAGCTCCTCCCACTTTCTAGTGTAGTGTTGTGTGGGGATTAAACCTGTGTTGTTTCTGTGGCATATTAACCCTTGGGGTGCCACAATTATCTATGAGAAGGATCAGTGATAATACCAGTGCAGGTGCAACCAGTTTCAACAGGTTTTGCAATTGAGGGGGAATCCGTGGAGATTCAGGTTTTGCCCACATTCCCTTGGATTGACAAAACCGATAGTGTGAAATCAGCTTAAAGGCCCCGTTACACGTAAGCGACGCACCAGCTATCCTGACAACAATACAACCTGGCAGGGATCGCTGGAGCGTCACTACGTGATTGCTGGTGAGATGCCACACAGGAAGACTTACCAGTGATTACCCAGCGATGCGGCAACACCCGACGGTCGTTGGGATCTATTTGCTTCTCGGGCGAAGCATGAAGCTCACTGGTCATTGCCCCTGTCACACATAGCGATCCAACATGTCCAGCGGCAGATCACAATGGTCCAGGCCATTTATTAATCATCAGCGATCTCCCAGCGGGGGGCCGATCGCTGCTACGTGTCACACAAAGCAAGATCGCTGGCAAGGTCGCTGCTACGTCACAAAACCTGTGACGTTGTGGCGATATCGTTAGCGATCTCGCTACGTGTATCGAGACCTTAAGAGCCTGGAATAGCTGTCAAGTGGCCACAAGTATGCAATATGCATAGTCTTGGCCTGAATCCACCTACAGGGCGGCAGCTTCACTTAAAACATTTACCTGTTTGGGAGAGCCGGCTATCATTCAGTGTGACATCAGCTATGCACCCATCGACAAGAGGAGAAGCCGCCCCTCTTTTGACGTGACATCAGTGGAACTGGCAAAATCGCCAACAAGGGTGGTCTCAGACCGCTCTGTGATGGCGGTGAACGGTGTCGAGCACAAGGTAGGTAGATGGCAGCTATCTGCCTGTTAGTGCATAGACACCATTTATTTTTTGATAGGTCCCAGATGAACCCCTTTAAGTTTTTATTGATGAACACTTCAAGTAAAAATTAGATTGTTTTTTGTTACTCTTCTTCTGACCAATTTTTCCTAAACAAGCACTCAAACTATTTCTGTAAAAAAAAATCTTAAAGGGTTAATTATTGAATTAATATTTATTCTCCTAAAAAGGAAATGTAAAATGTTCATTCTTCCCCATGATAACCTCTCTCCGTCTTCCTTTTCTCTAATTGCTAGTCGTTTATGCAAAATAGGTAATTTCTCAGGTCGGAATATTCACACAGGCACAAAGGAAAACAAGTCGTTCATTTCACAAATCTGAGATCAATGATAGAGCGGAGGTTTTGGTGGCAGCGCGCATCATGACACACATTCTACCTTCAAAACACCTCCGTGTCTTCATCCGGCGATCCTGTGACTTGTTGTTTCCACACTACAAACCTTAATTGCGTCTCTCCACTCACTCGGAAGACAACTGAAGGCTGTTACCTTGCAGAAAGGGCAGACAAGAGGCAGCGCTGCAGCAGCGGGAGTACACGGGAATAGCAACCGTAAGAAGAAAGCTTCATCAGCTTACAAAATAGGAAACCAGATGGGAGTAAACATATTTTGAGTTATCTCTAGCAACACACAGAAACACAACCAGGGGTGTAACGTGTAGCTTAAAGGATGCAATGTAAAATCTAGAACAGAACTTACTATCTGCTATTTATAATACTTGTGTTTTCTATGGCATCTGGCGTCAGGTCTGGCTGTGCTTCCACCCAGTAGCGTAACTTGAAGCTCATGGGCCTCGATGCAAATGATCCAACAGGTTCCTCAATTATGACAAGTCTTTAAAAGAAGTGGTCTTTTCCTATAGGCCAACGGGACTTTTGTGCCCCCCTAGTCTCCAGGGCCAGTGTGCGATTGCAACCCCTGCACCTATTGTAGTTACGCCTCTGCTTCGATCTATGCATCCCGTCTAGCTACATCACTGAGAACAATACATAAAACCACAACTCTACCCTACAGACAGACTATATATATATATACAGTGATGCAGCGGCTTGATGCATTGCAAATATGTATATTGGGAGTTGTAGCTCAGCAAGTTATGGTCTGCAACAGAAACCCAGAAAGGTCACTATGGGTCTTGTCGGGCCATAAGGTTTAAGTGTGCAAGTTTCTGAGAGGATGGGTGTGGCTTACACCTTATAACAAATGATTGTGTGAGCACATGGACTAACAGATACACGATGGATGTCACGATAGACTGGCAGAACCTGTGAGGGCTCGCTCTCAGCGTTTGAAGCAGCCATTGTAGTAGAAGACACCTGGGATGGTAAGCTTGGAAGTGGCTGGTGTCCAGGAAGACATGCGGTACGGAGACCATGGGGGAGTCTGGACTGCCTCGGTGTTCAGAAAGCTTCAGTCCTCCTGAGGGTCTGGAAACAACAGGAGTTGGTGAACCCAGTGAGGCAGTTTCCTGGATGATGGACTGCGAGGTCTGTGTGTGGGTTTTTATGCCTGCCCTGATGCAGGAAGTATAAGGGTAAATGCCAGACGGGCTTATCCGCCATTGGAACAGACTGGTATGTCACTAATGTTCCATTGATTTATTTTGAATGAACTGTGCACTGTATGTGGCTTATGATGTAGTAAACTGCTGAACTTTATTTTACTGATTCTACTGAAAGATGTGCCTGTTTGCCTCAAATCTCGCTACCATTTGAGTGTCCCCCAATATGCTCAGTGAGCAAATCGCCACTATATATCTATAGTATGTTTATATTACACCTTACACATACTCTGCACCTGCTTTACAGTACAGCCAGGGACCTGTCAAATGCCCACATCTGCAGAGAACACTGGCATCACATCATATGCTCTGCCTTATGTCACTATGCCTAGCAGAGTCCCACAGCTGCAGAGAAAGTGTGGAGCAAGGAACCAGTGGCTATCTGCTCCTCAATAGTGCTCAACCATGTGATGGCCCCATCACACATAGGCCCTTTAAATATGTCCCTGCATATAATATACCCTATACAGCTCTCAGTGACGACCAATGAGAGACACGGTATTCAAACTGAAATCGCGCACCAAGACGCGCTACTTCTCTGATTGGTCGCCGCATTTGCAGCGACCAATCAGCAAAGCGACTCGGCTTGGCGGGAAATATGAATCCCACCAAGCTGATTGGTCGCCGCCCTCAGCAATGACCAATCAGCAGCGCGGGATTCATATTTCCCGCCAAGCTACGCAGCTTCGCTGATCCTGTCGCTGATTCAATCCTGTCTACAAGGCTGTCAGTCAGTGTGATGCAGTTCACTCCTGTCTACAAGGCTGTCAGTCAGTGTGACGAACTTCACTCCTGTCTACAAGGCTGTCAGTCAGTGTGACGAACTTCACTCCTATCTATAAGGCTGTCAGTCAGTGTGACGCAGTTCACTCCTGTCTACAAGGCTGTCAGTTAGTGTGACGAACTTCACTCCTGTCTACAAGGCTGTCAGTCAGTGTGACGAACTTCACTCCTGTCTATAAGGCTGTCAGTCAGTGTGACGAACTTCACTCCTGTCTATAAGGCTGTCAGTCAGTGTGACGAACTTCACTCCTGTCTATAAGGCTGTTTGTAAGTGTCACGAACTTTACTTCTGTCTACAAGGCTGTTAGTCAGCGTGACACAGTTTACTCCTGTCTACAAGGCTGTCAGTCAGTGTGACGAACTTCACTCCTGTCTACAAGGCTGTCAGTCAGTGTCACGAACTTTACTCATAAATATGCATAGAGAGATGATAAATAAATATAGCATACATAGACACATAGGTAGATAATACTGTACATATTCTAGAACACCCGATGCGTTAGAATCGGGCCACCATCTAGTATTGTATAAACAGATAGATATATTGATAGATTAGATAGTAGGGATGAGTTAGCACTAAAATGCTTGGGTGCTTGTTACTCGAATCAAGCACTTCGCACTGCTCAGATGCTCAATTATAAGGGAAGTCAATTTGAAACTCAAGCATTTTCATGTGAGACCCGTCCGGAAGGTGTGGAGGGACATAAAAATCACTAAAATTGATGGAAATATCACTGAAATCGAGATGGGACAGCATGAGGAAGATGCCTGGATCCTGCTGGGAACAAGATAAAAATAAATAAGACATTTTTGTGGGATTGTTCCATTTTTGATAACCAGTCAATGTAAAGAAGACAGCTACTGGGTGGTATTTACAGGCTGGGAAGGTCCATGGTTATTTGGCCTGTCAAGGCCTATGTATACCAGCCTGGAGCAGTCCCAGAATTGGTGCATCACCTTAGAATGCTTCAATGCTGGCTCTTTGCCATTCCCGAATGCCTTGATGCGGTGACGACCTGGATAATATTTTTGGGGGTTGATGTTAGCTGTGAATTGTCAGCTGGCACCAAGCATAAGGGTTAGTAATGGAGAGGGATCTACTAGACACTCCATTACTAACCAAGTAAGTATAAGGAGAAAAAAGACATACACAGAAAAATACTTTATTTGAATAAGGACGAGCTGGGGCAAAGTTCCAGAATTGATTCATCAAATGGATGTGCCAATTCTGGAGCAGGTGTGGGTGGTATTTTCAGGTCTTGAAAGCCCAAATAACCATGGACATTCCCAGTCTGATAATACAAGTTCCTAGCTGTCTGCTTTACCTTTTCTGGCTATCAAAAATTGGGAGGACTCCATGTCATATTTTTATATTATTTATTTTGCAGCATAAAGCAGGCTAAACACCCTTTAGTGTCATATGAAAGGTACAGAAAGCTCCAAGTTTATAATAAGTAGGTGGAAGACATTATATAGCTGCAGGATCTCTACCTATCTATTCTATCTTTAATATCTATATATTCTACTCACTTAAGGCTGTGTGTACACGTTGTGCTTTTTCCGGGTATGTTTATGCGTTTTTAATTGCTGAAATGTCACAAAACCTGAAGAAAATCCTGATGTCAGCAAAGTTTATGAAAATCCTGAAGGGCTCAGAACTTAGCAGAAGGACATACTCCTTAAGAAAATGGAAAGAACCACAGCAAGCTGGACCTTCCAGGACTGACCAGTGACAGAAATACAAACACTATTTTTTTTAGATAAAGGTTACACCCACATACCTCCCCCTGGTTAGCTCATAAGGGGGCTGGTCACGGGATATGCTACATCTTTTGGAATTTTATGAGATCCCCAACTTTTAGGATATTTTTGTCTCTTGAGGTCCCAAGTTGGATATATCATAGTTATGTTTCCTATCATGAATTTTGCTCTCTATAGAGATGCGACATGGCACGGATTGCATCATCTCTCTAACCAATGTTAAGTTTGAGGTTTTCAGCTGGATGTGATTGAATGCGTTATATTCTACCCTTTGCTTCAATGGCAAAAATATATCTCCCATAAATATCAGATCAATACCAACCCTAATATTCATTACTGACCACTGGCTCTCGAATTCCTGAGACAATCCTTTGAACAGAAGAAGCTCATTTCTTTTGAAGTGTACTTCTCCACCTATGAATATACAGATCCTAGCCTTGGTGTCTGGTTCTCAGAACAGATCTCCTGTTGTAATTATCTGGTCACGGCAGGAGATCCAACATCAATACAGGTTGAAGTTTCATCTCACTCTCAGGTCCCCAGTTATAATTAGTTTCTCACTTCTCCAGCTATAACTAATCCAATATGTTCAATGTGAGGGTGATAAGTACCCTCCTCTGGAAATGTCTTTATGGATTTTACAATTTTTCTCTTTGACAATGTATATTAGAGATGGGCATATTTTTTTAAATTCAAATTTGCCAACTTCTCTTAATTTTCCCCCAAAATATGATTTGTGATAATTTTATGTACTGGAAAGTTTGTAATTGCTTTTAAAATACAAAAAGAGGAGAAAGTACCTCTTTAACCATAACAGTTTACACTTTTCATGAGACAAAGTGAGGACGCCACTGACCTTAAGAGCTTACAATTATATAGGCTTGTATATGCCCTGTCTTTGCTCCCCATACTGTACATACTGTACATACACTTGCTGTCAGGGTTTGTGGTGTAGCGGATTTGGGAATGGGAAGCAGGTTGGCAATAATGAGAAAGGTAAATTGGGTAGCGCGTCAGACCCTATAGACTGGAGTCTCTAGTCTGAGCCTCTTCCCCAGAGGTACCTCTGATGATGAGGAGGTCTGGGCAACCACCCTTGCCCTCTACTCCTCCACCAACCCTGTGCTAACTTCCCATCACCTTTACCCACCACAGACTGGGAACACAGCAACCTCCACCAAGCAAGAGCACCAAAGCACCAAAAAGCTTCAGTACAATGCAGTACAATGCAGAGACGTCTTCTCAGCTCACACAGTAAAGGCAGAGTGAAACTCTATCAACAACACCTAGTAGAAAGAAGTGAAATTACTTAAAGGCTGATGGAGAGGACAACTAAGTGAAACACCCCCTCACCTACACATAGACAATAGAAGATCCTAACATGAATCCCAAAAGAACCAAAGGAAATATACTCAGGTCAAATTACAGCAGTGTTACACTTGGACTTCAAGCAGTCAACACATGACAATTGACAATTTTTAGAAAGAAAAGATATTAAGAGATTCTACCACCTATACACACTGTACAACTAATAGCACATACTAAATTCCAATAGGAGATACACCTTCAACACGCCAAAAAAATATTTAATGCTAGAAAATAAGGACTGATTAATATTTGGCTCTCAGGAGCCTAAAATAGGCTGTGTCCTTAATGGGTTACTGACCATAGAGTCGATGCTTTGGGATGTGTCTTTCCTTATGAATGTTTCCTCTCTTTTTACTGCTCCCTGTCTTGATATTTGATTTTCATAATACACAGGGACCCTGAAGCAAGGCATTCCAGCAAATTAACGAGCCACACAGATCAATAGCCTGACATCGTAAATCCTTTCAGACATGCTGCTGCTAGATTGCTGTCCCAACTGGATCGATATCTGGAGGAGCAACGAATCAGCACCAAGAAATATGAATATGAGAATTCAGAACCATTGTACCTAATGCCATTATTAAAGGAATTTACATCATATTATGCTAATTCTAACCTGTGGAAATGAGATAAGTATTCTGTATTAAAGATCGGTAATAGCTTTATTCTTCTTTCTACACCACTGTAAACTGGGTTACAATGGTAGATTGATAGTTCTTTTAGTGCGCACAAACAAAAATAATGCCCCTAATAAATATACTCTGTGACCCCAAAAAGTGTGAGGCTCCCCCTTATCCCCCTCACCTTTCCCCCCTTATTATTATTTATTATTATTATTATTATAGTGCTATTTATTCCATGGCGCTTTACATGTGAAAAGGGGCATACTTAGACAAATACAATATTTATGAACAATACAAGGCACACACAGGTACAGGAAGAAAGAGGACCCTGCCCACGAGGGTTCACTGTCTACAAGGTATGGGTGAGGATACAGTAGGTGAGGAAAGAGGGCCATACCCACAAGGGATCACAGTCTACAGGGGATAGATGAGGTTACAGTAGGTGAGTAGAGAGGACGCTGCCCATGAGGTCTCAAGGTCTACAAAGGATGGGTGAGGATTTAGTACAGTAGGTGAGGAGAGAAGACCCTGCCCAAGAAGGCTCACAGTCTACAAGGGATGGATGTGGATACAGCAGGTGAAGAGAGATGACCATGTCCGTGAGGGCTCATAGAATACAAGGGATGGGTGGATACTACAGGTGAGGAGAGAGGACCCTGCCCACGAGGGCTCACAATCTACAAGAGATTGGTGAGGATAAGTGGCGCCCCTGCAGATCCAGTCACCACAGAGGTACTGCACCCCTGTTAGGTTGTAGTATCCCACTCACAGGTAAGGAGGGCACAGATCGGTGCCGGGACACCCAGCTCACACTAGGAATCATTGTAGTGGGGTTTGGTGGTGAAGGAAGTAGTTAGAGGGAGCACTTGGGAGGAGTGAGGCCAGGAAGAACACACGTATACAACGTGGGAATCATGACAAGGAGTATAAAATGAGTGGGATAGATCTAGAATGCAGGAGAGAAACAGTTGTACAGTTGAGGAGAGAGTTGACCAGCTGAGGAGAGGTGGTAGAACAGCTGAGGTGAGACCGTTGAACAACAGGGGTCAAGTTGGAGGGAAGCTAGACCAATAACACCTGTCACAAGAAGAAAGAACTTAAGTATCCAGAGAACTGGAGCAAGTGGGAGCTCGTCCTAAGTCCAGGATGCAGTAGGAGAGGTTTACTATCTATTGGAGATGTGACCTAGTAAGTCTATGTCTGACTCTTTGATCAAACTAGATGCTCATCTACAAACAGCTGTTTTGGGGTAGTTTACCCTTATTAGTGCAGAGCAGGCTTTGACTGTCTTCATATGATATCCATGGCACAGCTGTGGGTGGGGGAGGATAATGACTTTCTTTAAGGAGACCTGCTGTGTATGGAGTTTATCAAAGATGTAACTTAGGCGGCCGTCACACGCATCAATATCGCTAGCGATATTGCTAGCGATCACGTGCACGCGCGATCGCTAACAATATCGCTCACATCGGTGGTGAGATGTCACACAGACAGACTCACCAGCGATGTGGAGCAGCGAGATCGCTAGTAACTATGGTACACATCGAGTTACTAGGCGTTTAGTAACCCGACGTTTACCATAGATACCATCTCCCAGCATAGGCTCTGCCGCTGGGAGATGGATCATCGTGGTGTCACACACCATGATGAGGCAGATTGTTGATATGAGCTCCGGCTCACCAATCTGCGATGTAACGATCAAGCGATTTTACATTGTAAAATCGCTTGATTGCACGCAGCGACGCACAAACGATATCGCTTAAGCGATCAAAAAGCAAATCGCTTAAGCGATATCGTGCATTAAATTGAAGCGTGTGACGGCCGCCTTAATTCTCTTTGAAAAGCAAAAAATATCTTGTTATCACTTTGCACCTACACGTAAGTGTCTGTCTTGGCTAATATTCCAAGTCATTTTAAGACATTTGAAATATGTTTTTCTTTGCTTATGGGAGAAAGCTAGTCTAACTTGTTTCCCATGAAGTCTGATGCAAATGATATCTTTAAAGAGTTGTTCTCAAAATGTTATCATAACCCAAGAAATGTACAATAACTTACCAATTACTTTGGGTCTGAGCAAGATCGGAGCTCTGGAAACCAAGGACTGTATCTAAAATTCTCAGTTAATTGAACGGCATAGTGGAGATTCCAGAGCTTTTTGTCACACTGGGATAAAAAATGGGGATGAAAAGGGAGGAAGGCCCTAGCAGTAGGGAAAGGGGAGATGGGTCAAATCCTGACTCTCACCTGTGTTTGTACTTTGAGCTCCCTAATGTCACGTACCTAACCCTAGCTATCCCTTCACTCCCCCTGGAAAAAGCAAGGGACAGTGAGAGTGCAGTAATCAGACACAAGGGAAGGAGAATAGACTGAGGGACAGACATAGTGTAGATTAAAAGGATAAACTAACTTCAAATATGCAGCGAAGCACCAGAGTTGCAAGCATCACGTCCCCAGAAACTTCAAGAAACGTGCTTCTTCAACGGTGGTCAGCATAGAAATGTATTCTATAACCAGCACCAGGTGACTATGTAAAGATGGGAAAGATGGAGGTGTGGTCATAGTGGTTGCACCTGAGAGGGAACTAACAAAGTACTACCAGCAAGCAAAAAGTCCTTAATGCCCCATCACCAAAAGAAAGATTATACAAGGAAATCTGATCCTCAGGTCCGAGCCTCATCAAAGGTCTTCCAATCATGGGAGACACCCATGACACTAATACCCCTTTTGCCATGGCTATAATCCAGCCCTGATTTCTTTTGTTACAAATAAGTGGCAGGTCACCAAAGGTCCAGCTACATCATGGCAAAAATAAAATAATAAAATACAAAAAGATGTAGACGAGATACATACCTATAATGTCCCTAGACAGAGATTATAGGGAAATATATTAATTCTACCTGCTGTAATAATTAGGATTACTCTGGATTCTCTAATATCTGTTTGGCTTGAGTAACACAAAGCTTCCCCGTGTGCCAACTCTTAATGCATTTCCTCAGCATAAATCCAGCGGCTGCCAACATAATGAAGTGGAAAACATAGTTGACTTTCGGCCTATATATATCTGTATGTAACACTGAAGCATTACTGTATATCATCCCGTACTACAATGTAGCACAATATAATCCAGGGAAGACCGTCAGGAGGGATCGTAATAAGAATCAGTGGAGTCTGGTAGATTTAGGCGTTATAATTCAGAGAATTTAGATGAAAAGTAGGGATTTTTATTAGAGGGATTGAAAGAAAAGCAATTAGATGGCAAAGAAATGGAATTCTCAGTCCGGCATGAGACTGGATGTAGATAGAGCCGAGTTACAGCGGGGGCTCTAATGTATCATCCCTAGAGTAGGTGAGAATTACTGTAAAGTCAGCCATTTATTACAAGCTTGTGTGGCTTTGCCTTGTTCTACTTTTTCCTGTTTTATGTAGGAAAAAGTTTGTAGGGGAGGAAAACATTTCATTTTATCATATATATGCATTGGGTTGGGTTGGACTGCCATGAAGCCACCAGAGGAAATAAGAATAAGGTCTCTTGAGCTATTTAAATAGGTGCATGCCTATATGAAAGGGTTGTTTCCATTACATCTACAGAATGTGCCATATGTCTGATAGATGTGGGCTGCACCACCCAAATGGGGAATGAATGGGCATTGTGCTGGACCCATTCAATGAAACATCTATGAGAGGTTTCCAGATTTTCTTCTTGGAAATCCCATCATGAAGTTCAAATGAAACTAACAGTGATAGAGAACCTGTCCAAAGGAATTAGGCATCTAAATCCTCACCAATCTTTTATCCAGGAATGTGTCCACTAGAGATGAGCAAACCTTTCAAAGCTCGAATTCAGTTTTATTCATCGAACTTGCAACGTTTGACGAACAGTTCCGAACCCCATTCAAATCAATAGGAGCAAAATGAAGCATCTAGAAAACACCTTAAAAGGGGCCTACAAGCTGCCAAACACAACTCAAACCGTTTTACAGTGAAGCCCCACTGTTTTAGCCCAGACATTAGCTTCCTACACTAATACTAAGCAGGATTCAGCGCCACTATTACACTCTACATGCTTGCAGGTCCTCTCCTAAACCTCAGTCATCCTCATTATGACTTCTCTGAGGTTGAGTCAGGTTACACAGCTGGCATCATGCAGCAGAGAATCCTGCTGTCACCCAAGCATGTTGCTTAATGCTTTTTTAAAGCAGATATTGAGGATCTGACTTCTTCCAAGTCCAAGTCAGACATGTCTTACAGAAAAACAATGAGGTGGAGTGTAATAGCCCGCAACAGCGGTATAGTACAGGTGCAGCATGACACAGAAGTAAAGAACATATCTGAAAAAGGGGGAGAGAAAGACTTCTGTACTGAAGGCGCACAACTGTATAAGGGTGAAAAAAACAATATCTTTTTTTGAGCAGAAGGAAGCAAGTGTTTTTCAAGGATAACATTCTATGCGGCTTGATTTATACATCATTTGCAAAGATTAACCGGCCCAATTCCAGCCTTGCTGAAGCATCCACAGATAATCACCGATCCTCCACCAAATTTCACAGTGGGTGCCAGACACTGTGGCATGCACACCTCTCCAGGTCTCCGTCTAACCATTAGATGACCAGGTGTTGGGCAAAGCTGAAAATGAGACTCAGAGAAGATTACTTTACCTCAGTCCTCTATGGTCCAATCCTTATGGTCTGTGGCAAACTTCAGCCTGGCTCTCCTTTGCTTCTCATTGATGAAAGGCTTTTTCCTAGCTATACATGACTTGAGCCCTATCTCTAGGAGCCTGTTACAAACTGTTCTTGCCGTGCACTTCACCCCAGCTGCCATTTGCCATTCCTTTTATAGGTCACTTGATGTCATCCTGCGGTTGCTGAGTGACATTCGAATAAGTTGACAGTCATCCCGGTCAGTGCAGAGTCACTTTCTCCCTCTGCCGTCTGTAGCTTTGCTGTCCCCAATGTCTGCTGCTTGACCTTGTTGTAATGGACTGCCATCTTTGAAACTTTAAGGATGGAGGCAACATTAACGCTCACTGTATCTCTCTGCTAGTAAAGTCAGAATTGAGACCTTTTTTTCCTCACTCAAGACTTTTCTTTTCAACTATTTTAGCATGGATAAAAGTTATTTTTTTCATTCCAATTATTTTTGGGCTATTTCTAGCACTTGTTTTGCCGTCCAGCTTCTCCTATTGAAAGAGGATTGTGAAGACCACCAAGTTTTTATACTTTCCCTCGTTAAATAAGATTTGGTTCAGGTGATCACCTAATCAGAAGCACATTAAGTACAATGAGGTGTACTTTGGTTGGGATTCAACTGACACGGGAATGGCTGTCAGACATGTAGATATGGTGATTTTTAGAAACTGTGCAGTGGTCTCTTAATTTTTGCCAGAGCTGTATATGGAAAAAGGGAGATGCTTAGCTGATGTATTCGCCAATCCATAAGAGCCTGATAAACAGCAGCAAAGTCATCTCCAGTGTCAGGAACCTAACCTGAAATCCTCTTAAAAAATAGTGTGCTGTGACCTCCCGTGAGCCTACACAGAACCCTAAGGTTAAGTGCAGACAGATCATTTGTGCTCCGTTTTGTGTTGATCCATTTTTGGTGCAGTTCCGGCTTCAAAAATAGATGCACATTTTGCAAATGAGCTTTACAAATGCATTTGTGGCACCCTGGCACCCTGGTTGGGGCACCACAGAACTCTTAGTACACAAATGGAATGTACACAGCAAGCAGATCTCACTAACAACACACCTTTTTAACACCCCTTTTCACTCCAGACCTATAGGGGGAGCTCCACTGGTTACCTTAAGCCACTTCCCCCTATAAATACAGGTCCTGGAGGGAGAAACAGTGGAGTGTGCAGTCACTTTAGAACTGTGAACAGCTAGGAGAGCTGACCTGGTACTGGAGCCACACTAAGCCTAGACCAGCACACCCGGAAAGTGAGGGACTCTCGCAATAAGAGTTATAGGAACAGAAGATAAAGCCCTGACAGGGACAGAAGAGTTGTTCAACTCGCCCTAACAATCCGGTCACTGGGTCCGAGCTGCAGGAGCCACATCACAACCTGCAGAGAAACCAGCACCCCAATCAGGGAGTCTAGCTCCCAGTACACCTGAAGCACCATTAGATGAGAGCCCGGGGAAGGAAGAAGTAGCTACATCTAACCCTTTTATAGTGCAGCAAACTCAGGTGAAACATATCCCACCAGAACGTGCAACCCGGTCCGGCAGGATTCCAGATCCAGCAGACCTTTCCTCAGAACTCAGTATACAAGGAAGCCTACACCACTGCTTGCTGTGGAACCTCCAGGAGTGTCTACTTCATCACCCGGTCGAGTGTACCTGTTGTCACCAGTAAAGGTACTAAAAGACTCTACGTGTCTGTGTATCAATCCTGGACTAACACGCAGCAACTACTGAGCTGCCGTATTCCATCTGGTGCAGCTCCTGGCCCCGGGGACTCCTGCTCATCCTGTGGGGAGCATCCCATCTAGCTGCCGCACATCCCCCGGAGGCCCAAGCCAGTGCAATCACCGGACTCCCACAGGTGGCGTCACGAAAAACAAGAATCATCCCATCCTTTTATCCCCTTTGATCTGACCACAGCCTCAGGCGCGGAACCGTGACGAGGGAATCATCGCCTGAGACGTGAGCATCCGGCAACGGTGAGTCACATTATTCTTTTGTGCTGCTTTTTTTGCTCTTTGTGGGTGACAGGGGTTCAGAGAAAGACATACAGACACACAAAAAGAGATACGCACACTTCCTTTCCCTTCCCACGATTCCATGTGATGCTCAGTGATTTCTTCTTACTCACAGGACCTGGCCATGTGACTGAGTCAGATGGGTTGGTTCTGGAAGTGCCGTACAGACTACTCACAGATTCTGCCCATGCCAGGGAGAAAGACATCGCTGGGACTCACCGTGAGATCACCGGGGGGGTAAGCAATTACATGAAATTACATAAAAAAATCAGCATTTTGACAAATACATACTTTGTAAAATCTGAGTAAACCTTAGCTCCACTCAAATTTGTTTGCTCATGTATAATTAGGATGGTTGCCAACATCTTGTACTTTTGGCCACAGATTGCAGAAGAAGGAGATTTCTGTGCTCCGCTCTTAAAGAGTAAGGCTGTTTTCACACTATGTTTTTGTTCCTGTCCATGGGATCCTGTTTTTTGTGGGACCCCACGAACAGGTACGGACAGGCCTGGATTGTAAACTTTGGATGCCATTCCTGTCAGTCCGGAGGGATCCGGAGTGACAGAGCTGGGAGGAGGCGAGCCTGCAGTACTTTCTCCTTAGGAGTGTATGAACATACACTCCTAAAGTGAAATAAACAAAATCAGTGGGCATTAAAAATAAAAAAAATAAATGCTCACCTGTTCTGGGGTCCGAGACGTCCACATACGATGCAGAGAGGATACTGCAAGGACCTTGATCAGCTGATGAACAGCTGATTTGCCAGTAGAGCTCATGTCACACATCAGCTGATCACTACAGGCCAATGTGCTTTTAAGGTCTTTGCAGCACCAGATGCCTTCTCAGGACAGTCACCAGAGAGGTAAGTATTTGATTTTTTTATTTTTAACCATTCCCTGACTTAATTTCACTTTAGCGGTATATGTAAATACACTGCTAAAGTGAAATTTCACACATATACCATGGTACAGAGCAATGCTCTTGTTCTGACCATTCTCTGTACCCTGAAACCGGATCCAGGAAACAATTCTGTTTTTTCCCAAATCCGGCTCCATAGGCCCCATGTTATGTGTCCCGGATCACACAGGATTTGTTTCTGTTCGGTTTTGTCACCTGAGCCTAAAAACGGTGCAGACTCCGTTTTAGAGACCGGTGAAAAACGAGACATAAACGAATCCGGTAATGAATACACAAAACAAGATGACCAAATATGACCAATCCGGCATCATAGGGATACATGGGAGGCAAAAATGATCCTATTGTGTTCATTTCAAAAACAAACAGAACAGGATCACAAATACCGTAGTGTGAAGCCTTAATAGTCACCTAGAAATAAGACAGTGAGCGGGACATACCGTATAAATCAGGTTTATTAAAGGTTTTCCAGCTATCAGCGCTTGTCCAGATTCATGAGGTCCTTGTTATCTTTTAACCTTGATTTGCCTCTTACTCTGTGTAACAGCCTGTAAAATAGCGACCTTAATATCTGCTATCTAATCTCACATCTAATCTCAGACGCACACAAGACTGTAGACTTTTTCTACATCCCATAAATCAAATTGCAATATCTCATTCACCGTATTATAGTGCAGATAGTGTCAGAATGCAATTTAGACTCTCTTCGTGCTGTTTACTAAGTCATTCTAACCAGTAGAATATACGATGCTTCATGTAGGATTACAGGGAATCCAATGTAATTGAAGTCACAGTGATATGTCTAATGAGAGATGAGGAAAAATTGGGTGAACCGGCAACAGTGATGGACTCAGACGTCAGACCTTCACAAGTAGGATGTGATCTCGGAAGGAAGTATGGTCTATGGAGAAGCATTTTTGGTATGGACGTTAAGAACATTCTTACAATCTTCTTTATGTCAAATGTTTGGTTTTCAAATCCACTCATTAGTAGGATGAACACATGTAAGGTGGGGCTCGTTATAGCTCAATTCTCCCCGTCAGTACTATAGAAACCATGACAGGACATGATAGACACCATGATAAGACAAAAGGCCCCCTGGGCACCAGGTGGTATCCGTCGTACTAATCATTGGGCATTTTGTTTGTGGTTCCATTACAAAAAGATGAATGAATGAAAAAGTCAGAACCAATGACAAAGAAGAGGATATTTAAAATAAAACTCTGGCCAAATTCTCATGGTGGAAAGGACCTATGGCATCTAGGAGTGTTCATCTTTTCACTTTTCCATATTGTTATGTACAATATCGATCCCTAACACTCAAGGAAAGATCAAAAAGTCTGAATGTTAACGGAATGTACAGGATGAATCGCTAAAGTGACGCCTCCCTGTGAGATCACTTCCTGCTCTGCAGCTATTGGCTGAAGCTGCACCTAATAAACTTCCTGCTCCGCCTCTTCCCTGAATGAACTCTGTATATAATAATGATAATAAGGTGAGCGTCCTCCTGGACCTGGACATGAAGCACTTGATCTTGTGGGTGGGCTATTTAAGTTTGCCAATGATCAGTGTCCTTACCTGACTTATGTTTCCTTACTCTATGGAATTGGATTTGTCTTCCCTTCTGGTTTTGTACCTTGGCTTGTTTAACTTCTAGTCTGGTGTCTTTCCCCCACTTGGTGTATGTTCTTCAAGAATTGGAACATGTTTTATACCATGTGTCTCCTGGTGTTTGTCTCTACTTGGTCATGGTTGGTGTTCTCCCTCTATCTTTCCCAGTTAAGCCAGCTTCACACCACGGTTTTTTCGGGTCCGGGGCTGTCCTGTTTGAACCTGACAGCCCTGGACCCGATTTTGGACTAATGCTTTCCTATGGTGCCAGATGGGGCTGGATGGCAGTGACTTGCCATTTGGTTTTTACCTGTCCGGCAGCATCATGCTGCATTCAATTTTTGTCCCAGACACAAAATTGCAGCTTGCAGGTTTTTGTGTCCGGGGCAAAAATCTGACAAAATTGGATCCTACCGGATCTTCCCGGATCCTGAGCAATCTGGCGCCCCCAAAAAATGGGAGGCTATGGGCGCCAGATCGCACTAGTTTCAACAGAAAATCTTATCTGGCTGCCAGACGCCGGGTTCTTAAGTTCAGCGGCGGCCAGCGCTGAACTTCAGCACCTAGAGAGCTCCTGGCTGAAATTTCAGAATTGTGACTGCCTCCTCGCTAGCCGCGATTTTGAAATTTCAGGACCTGGACAGCGGCATCAGCGCACACTGATGATTCCGTCAGAAAACAGAATTGGATGGCATATAAATCCTCTGGTACTGTTTTCTCTGGAGCTGACAGCACAAAACCGTGGTGTGAAGCCGGCCTCAGTGAGAGCAGGGTCCATCACCAATTTGTGGACAAGCAGCAAGCAGGCAGGGACAGAGGGTGGTTGGAGACTAGCAGCTGCACTTCTCCCCGAACGTGCCACATCACTCACAGTGTAGTGAGTGGTGACTGAGATTATGGGAGAAATAAAGTTCATTCTGTCCCATGTGCCTCACTTTCAGTGCAGCAGTCAGGCACCTTAAAGGGATCCTGTCACCCCCAAAACACCTCAAAACCTATTAAAAGCTGTCCCTACAGCATAGTAACACTTAGCCTACACTCCTTTTACCTCCTAAAAGCACGAAGTGAAATAGGAGAAAAATGTTATTATAGTACCTCATTATGGATGATAATGAGTGACTATGCTATTCATAGTCACTCATCCAGGCTCTCCCACTGCATGATATCACGCCTCCATAGGCGTGATCTTGGAATCTGATTAAAATGCGCGCCTCCCCGCCGCTCTCCTGTGTCTCGGCCGGCCTGTATTGGGGCTTGGTGACGCGATACGCGTCATTTCCGGCGCCGGGTGACGTATTTACACCCGCGCCGCTGTTGGCTTCAAGACCCGCATTGCGCATGCGTATCGCGCACCAAGCCCCAATACAGGCCGGCCGAGACACAGGAGAGCGGCGGGGAGGCGCGCATTTTAATCAGATTCCAAGATCACGCCTATGGAGGCGTGATATCATGCAGTGGGAGAGCCTGGATGAGTGACTATGAATACCATAGTCACTCATTATCATCCATAATGAGGTACTATAATAACATTTTTCTCCTATTTCACTTCGTGCTTTTAGGAGGTAAAAGGAGTGTAGGGTAAGTGTTACTATGCTGTAGGGACAGCTTTTAATAGGTTTTGAGGTGTTTTGGGGGTGACAGGATCCCTTTAATAGCACTATTAACCTGCAGATTAACCCCTTATCTAAAGGTTCGTAGCATTATCAGATATGGCAATTCCCTTTTAGAGAAGAACACGCCAGACAATAAATGAGCCAAATAAAACATTTGAGCTTGATGGTGATGGAGAGCTCAGAAAGATGAGAGATACTTCTTTGTAGAAAGAAAAGAGTTCAGCTTACCCCATTATGTTCAGGCTCTATGGTTCATCACCATTGCAGGGAGCCACCCTCATCCCGGCGAGACGAAATCCAAAACGTAGAGTCTCCAGTAACCACAGAGGAGGAAGGTGAGTAAAATGTATAGTTTAATATGGCATTTATTCTGCCATTAAATTAAATCAGGAGCATGCATGTATTGGTTATCCCAGTGTGGGTAAGATCATAATCCCATGCTTTTCGCCATGGTAAAAACTGTATATTCAAAACGCGTGGGTTATCATTTTACCCATACTAAGATAACCACATTTTTTTTACACCTATGCCCCCCAGTTACATTTATACCTCTGGCTGAGTGATGCCTGTTGCTCCCAATGATGTTTATGCCCCATGTCCCTAAGTTAGGACAGCTAGGTATACATCACCGGAGATGCGGAGATGCTGGGACAGCTGTATATACATCACCCAGGAGATGCTGGGACTGCTGGGTATACATCACTGGAGACATGGGGGCAAATGCATCACAGGAGATACTGAGGCATATATACCACTTTGGAGGCTGGAGCATAGACAAAGTGCCAAGAGTGTGCAAAGCAGTAATCAAAGCAAAAGGTGGCTACTTTGAAGAACCTAGAATATAAGACATATTTTCAGTTGTTTCAAATTTTTTGTTAAGTATATAATTCCACATGTGTTAATTCAGAGTTTTGATGCCTTCAGTGTGAATCTACAATTTTTCATAGTCATGAAAATACAGAAAACTCTTTGAATGAGAATGTGTGTCCAAACTTTTGGTCTGTACTGTAGATACAGTACTCCCAGCATCTCCTGTGTGATGTATATATAGCAGTCCTAGCATCTCTTGTGTGATGTATATACAGCAGTCCTAGCATCTCCTGTGTGATGTATATATACTAGTCCCAGCATCTCCTGAGTGATGTATATATACTAGTCCCAGCATCTCCTGAGTGATGTATATACAGCAGTCCTAGCATCTCCTGTGTGATGTATATACAACAGTCCTAGCATTTCCTGTGTGACGTATATATAGCAGTCCCAGCATCTCCTGAGTGATGTATATACAGCAGTCCTAGCATCTCCTGTGTGATGTATATACAGCAGTCCTAGCATCTCCTGTGTTATGTATATACAGCAGTCCTAGCATTTCCTGTGTGATGTATATACAGCAGTCCTAGCATCTCCTGTGTGATGTATATACAGCAGTCCTAGCATCTCCTGTGTGATGTATATATAGCAGTCCCAGGATCTCCTGAGTGATGTATATACAGCAGTCCTAGCATCTCCTGTGTGATGTATATACAGCAGTCCTAGCATCTCCTGTGTGATGTATATATAGCAGTCCCAGGATCTCCTGAGTGATGTATATACAGCAGTCCTAGCATCTCCTGTGTGATGTATATACAGCAGTCCTAGCATCTCCTGTGTGATGTATATATAGCAGTCCCAGGATCTCCTGAGTGATGTATATACAGCAGTCCTAGCATCTCCTGTGTGATGTATATATAGCAGTCTTAGCATTTCCTCAGTGATGTATATACAGCAGTCCTAGCATCTCCTGTGTGATGTATATACAGCAGTCCTACCATCTCCTGTGTGATGTATATATAGCAGTCCCAGGATCTCCTGAGTGATGTATATACAGCAGTCCTAGCATCTCCTGTGTGATGTATATATAGCAGTCCTAGCATTTCCTGTGTGGTGTATATACAGCAGTCCCAGCATCTCCTGTGTGATGTATATACAGCAGTCGTAGCATCTCCTGTGTGATGTATATATAGCAGTCGTAGCATCTCCTGTGTGATGTATATATAGCGGTCCCAGCATCTCCTGTGTGATGTATATACAGCAGTCCCAGCATCTCCTTTGAAATATTAAAGAAAGTCAACATAAATCAGTTATTTTCAAAGAAACAGCCTGCATTTTCAGTCAATAAAGGCTATGTTCTAAACTCTGCAAACCACAACCCTTAATACTCTGATAACAAAAATTGAACTCATGCCCTAAAAGTCCATTTGTCCTCCTCAAAATCATCCTTCAGGACAATGAAACTATCACTGTGGAAAATGTTGACAATGGCCAAAATTCTAAAGAAACGCAATACTTAAGAAGAATGCCTCTAGAGAAAGTCCGACTCCTGGCACCTGGCACCTGGCTCCTGGCAGCTTCATCACTGGCAGCAAAACTGAAAAACAAACTAATATCCCAGTTTCTCTGTTAGAATATGAATTTTGAAGAGAGTAATTTCTAAATGCTTTATCTTTCCATCTGCCAAACACAATGGATTGAGCAAATATTTAGTAAAATGTCTCATACCAGGATTTGATGAAATATTTAACAGTTTCATTGATGCTAATAAATGACGGTTCATATATTAATGGTCCCTTAACAACCATTAGAACAAATGTAACATCTACAAACATCGTTTTATTGGAGAGAAGTAAAACCATCTGGCAGGTTCTCTACATTTCCTAATTTCCAAACAAATTGGCAAAATGAGGCACAAGAGAAGCATTACTTAAAGATTGTTTGATCAATGAAGTTTTCACATAAATTTTCTTGTTTTATACTTTATTTTTGACATAAAAAACCCACAATGGACAGTAATGCTCAGCAAGATGTAAATCATAGATAAAGTTTTGTTCCATAGTCAGTGGTTTGTAAAAGAACTTTGTCCAATAATGTGTAAGCTTTATGTTTAAAAACATCAGTTAGATTCTTAAGAAGGGAAAAGCCAACCATTAGATGTCATGAGTGTGCCCCGCCCTGCTGTGACCTCTAGGGTATCTGGGATCAGTAGGTTTTGGCTGATCGCAGGTCCTCTTTAGTACCCGCTCATCGATTATCGTGAGTAGAGTGGCATTATATCCTTTCAGTGCTGAAGGGGTTAATAGTTTCTTTCTTACCCTGCTGAGAATCCTTGTAGCTTTTAATCTCAGCTTCTGACCTGATAACCACTCTCTTCCTCTATTTAAACTCACCCTAGCTCTTTCCTATGCCGGTTATAGATCTTCTCTGCTGACCACTCTGTTGAAGTTGTTCCAGTTTAAGGAGAGTTCTTTGCAGTAGAAGCTGTGAAATCCCTTTCTGGAGAAGCTGTGAGATTCTTTTAGTTGTGTTTCATCCCTCTTGTTTGTCTCTCTCCCTGTGTTGTCTCTTTGCAGTAGTAAGACTAGTATTTTGCTGCCCTACTCACTAGCTAGGGCTAGCACAGGGTAGCTAGGGCCTAAGCACATGATAGAGCACGAGGGTAATTACCTGTCTAGAGACAACATAGAGCTCAGGGGTCAGAAGCATATGAGTGTTAAAGGGTGGCCCCTCTTCCCTTTTCCTATCACCAGGGGCTCTTTTTCACCTTTTTCCCTGGTGTTCCCCTCCTGTTGCACCACAAACTGAGTGTTTCCTCGCTGTGGTATGACAATACTGGACAAATCCTAAGACAAGCAACTCTCTATGTTGGGTTTTCTAATATTTCTTAAAGGGGTTGTCCTGCTAAATTAATATTGCTTGGGGCACCAGCTTTCATACATTTAATAATTATCACATGTTCTTTATAGGCAACAAAAACATAATTAAACGTCTTGTCCAGTTTAAACAAGTTATCACTTATCCACAGAAAAAGTGATAACGTATTGATGGTTGGTCCAACCACTGAGACCTGGCGCCACCTTTTTTATCGGCGCCAAATTCCCCAATTACACGCCGCAATTGCGAGGCAATTTGACGGCGATGGTGTCGGGGCGACATATCGCCGGTCAGATTCCTCGCTGCGGTTGCGGCGTGTAAAGGTACCCTTAGTGAGTATGCACATGATTAGGAATTGCAGCGTTTCGAACATAGCATATTGCCGCTGCGTACAAAACCCTGAGCTATACAGTCTAAGCATAGTGGATGGGATTTCTAGAAATCTTTTGCTCACAGTGCGTCTTTCCACCACAGCATTTTTTCACATGTGGTGCTCGTTTCCGGACTTCCGCATCTCTGTAGAATGTTAATTTTATGCTACTGAGTAGGAAGCAATCACCATCGGGTGAATGCAGAGAAAAGCCATCCGCATCGAACGCAGATTGTAGACACAGGGCATATGTGATCTCCTTACATTCACCCCCAGCTTCCCGCTTGTCCGGAGGCTCTTCATCCAATACACAGTGCCTCCGGATCGTGTGCACAAACTTTTAAAGAGAATCTGTCAGCAGGTTTTTGTAACTATCTGACAGCAACATAATGTAAGATAGGAGATTCTGAATCCAACGATGTATTACATAGATAAGTGGCTGACATTGTTCTGAAACAATCAAAGCATTTCAATTCAGGAACACAGCAGAGCTGGGATAACTGTCCCCACCCACCCCAGACTCTCAATAAGATTGTGCCTTCTCTGTGAGGTGTGAATCATAGAAGGAGGCATGTAGGACTGCCATGCCCATGACTTTATAGTCCTGTAATGGTAATCACAAGGTAGTAAACACATTAGTTTACATAAACAATAGCAGGCGCACTGATAAGAGAGGCACAGTTACTTTTTGTTTTTTAACCCTTACAGCATGCTTTCCTCAGCTTACATAGCAAAAACCTGCTGTCAGATTTGTAGCACCCCAGAGTCCCAATGGTACGCCTGGAAGCAAAAGAGGGGTTCCCTATTCAAGTGGCACAGCATCCAACACTTTCCTATTACCAAACCAGAAAGGGGAGCTTTAGAACACGGCTTGAGGGGAGCTTCCTTGTATAAAAGTTCTGGCCGGAAGAGGAGTTAGTTAGGACAGCCATGGAGTGAGTCTGAAGAGGAAGGAGAGGAAAGCCTGAGGTAAACGAGGAGCATCGTGCTCACCTCAGAGAAAGCGCATAGAACAGACACCGGGTCTAAGGCTGTGCAGGGTTACACATCCTAGCAGTAAATAACGGAAGGTGGGGAATTCCACATTTCCCAGCCACACAGTGTCAGGAAGCAAAGCAGCGTACTAGAGCCTGGGATCTCCACGTAGGAATGATCACTGAAACAGGACTCGAGCTGCCTGTCATACGGCACATGCAGGAGAGAGAGGGCAAGCAGCTTAGCTTCAAGCAGCTGCCGGAGCCACTAAACAGCGCAGAAGGGAGGCCTCCAACCCACCCGGCTAGGTGGATTCCTCAATTGCTTCCAGGCCACCTGGCTCCCTAGTAACATCTAAATTGGTGCTCTGGACTTTACCGGTAACAACGGACCAGTAAGGGTAAAGGAAATGTTTACTGCTGTGAATTCCAGTTATTTTTGCGCCTGTTGCCCTGCACCTCACACATAGACTATTTACACTGCCCTGGGGATTGGCTTTACCAGTGGAGAGCCGTCCAATCCCCAGCAGCCATCCATCATCCCCGGAGGTTCTGCAGCAGTGGTGGTCCCCACTGACCACATACCCTGGGTGGCGTCACAACAAAATCCCCTGTAAGTAACCCCTTCCTTTTTGGACTGAGCCCAGGCCATGGGACAGGGTCACGACTACCGTGTTCCCCGAGAGACAGCACCGGCTCGGCCCGAGTACCCCACGGCCTGGGGGCGCCTCAGATTCCCTTTGAATAAATTGTAGTCTGCAAATAGAAAAAGAGAGTGTGCAGAATCACCAACATTAGTAAAGTCACAAGATCAGATTAACACAATCTGCACCCATACTACAATGTTAGTGGTTGGGGACAGTCAGGGAATGTATTTATTTAGTACTGTGTTCACAAATATTGGAGAAAAAAACTACGGTATTTAGGCAAGAGACACAGAGTTGGCGCATACTGTCTATCCCCAGACCCATATTATCATGGACTTTGGTGTCTCTTTCCTAACTTGTTGCTCACTTTCACACTTCGGTCTGTCAGTAAGCCAGTCCTTGTAGGGTAATTTCACATTTTCTGTCATGCCTGAGCACCTTGGAAATTCATAGATTATGCTAATAGAGAAATGTTCTTTTCTTATAATTGCTGCTTAGAATATTTGCTCTTGATATTCATAAGGCTTTGGGGAGCTTTACCTATGGGGTCTCTGTGCTAGCTGACAGAGCCTATTTCATACCGTTCGTGGATGATGGTCTTTAATTAGCTTCCTAGAGACAATCACATACATATGCACAGTGAAATGTAACCCTTTTACAAAAGATGAGACATTTTGTAAGTTACTTTTTCATATTATAATAAAGGAAATTGAAATTTATCAAAGTTTAAGTAACAAAACTAAAGTTAAAGGGTTTGTATCATGAAGATGAACCCTATTATTATACTTAAAAAGATCTAAGAAAACTGGAACAGTGGGCAGCAACTAACAGAATGGTTTATACCAGGGAGAAATGCAAAGTCCTATATCTGGGCAAGAACAATGCAAAAATCATCTACAGAATGAGAGGAGTAGGGCTAAGCAACAGACACGTGTGAAAAAAACATGGGTGTACTAATATATCACAGGCTGAACAGGAGTCACCAGTGTGATGCAGCAGCAAAAAGGCAAACACAATTCTAGGCTGTATTAACAGAAGCAAACAGTCTAGATCATATGAAGTCATTATCCCCTTCTAATCCTCTTTGGTCAGTCCTCATCTGGATATTATGTCCAGTTCTGGGACCACACTGTGTAAAAGACATCAACAAACTGGAGCAAGTTCAAAGAAGAGCGACCAGAATGGTGACCGGTCTGTAAACCATGTCCTATGTGGAACGGTTACAGGATGTGGGAATGTTTTTGCAAAAAAGAAGACTGAGAGATGTGACTTAATGGATGGTACAAATATCTGTAGGGCTGTCACACTGTAGAGGGATCAGCTTTATCTTCATTTGCACAAGGAAAGACTATAAGCAATGGGATGAAACTGAATGGGAGGAGAGACAAATTAGATATTACAAAAACCTTTTTGACAGTAAGGGTGATCAACGAGTGGAACAGGCGGCGGCGGAGGTGGTGAGCTCTCCTTCAATGGAAGTCTTCACAAAGAGACTGGACAGACATCTGTCCGGGAGGATTTAGTGAATCCTGCTCTGAACAGGGGGTTGGGCCAACTCTACCATTCTATGAATCTTTAATTTAAACAGAGCCCATAGATCAAATATTCCAGCGATTCCCATGATCAGCTGTTATCTGCTACTCACTTGTACTGGCTCTAGTGCCGGGCTTTGCTTCTTTCTCCTACAGCCAGTTCCATCTAGGTAATACCTCATATTCATTCAGGTGAGACGTGAAGTGTCCATGTGTGTCTCACCACAAACTGTACCCCAATCATTAGTAGGGAACTCCACCACTTGTCGTGAATTTTTCCACTTTGTTGTAGCTGGGCAAAAAAATTATGTAAAAATAGCAAAAGTTGTAACCTTCTGTTGATAGGACGTTGTGCCATTTCTCGTTAGGCCGGTCAGTGTGTTCTTTGGCAAACTGTAACCTTCCGTTTATAGGACGTTGTGCCACTTCTCGTTAGGCCGGTCAGTGTGTTCTTTGGCAAACTGTAACCTTCTGTTTATAGGATGTTGTGCCACGTCTCGTTAGGCCGGTCAGTGTGTTCTTTGGCAAACTGTAACCTTCTGTTTATAGGATGTTGTGCCACGTCTCGTTAGGCCGGTCAGTGTGTTCTTTGGCTAACTGTAACCTTCTGTTTATAGGATGTTGTGCCACGTCTCGTTAGGCCGGTCAGTGTGTTCTTTGGCAAACTGTAACCTTTTCCATACATCTTTTTTTAGCAATGATGGAACTTTACGAGGGTTTCTTGGAAATAGTTTGTCTTCATGTAGACGTCTTTTGATGGTTGCAGCACTTATAGGTAACAGATGATCTTCTTTCATCTCCTCGGAGCTGATCATTGGATGCTTCTTTGCCATTCTTGTTAATCTGTGATCTATCTATGGTAGCATTTATTTTCCTACCATGTGTTTCAAGTTGGAAATCTTTTTAGCTGAGCAGCCAATTATTTTCTGCACTTCTTTATATGTTTTACTCTCTCCAATCAACTTGTTGATCAAAGCTCTTCCTCCTTCAGTGCTATGTCTTGAACAAACCATTCTACTCACGAGCAAGGGCTAAAACCAGCAGATACAACATTTTCATCACTCCTTTAAATAAGGGCCATAATCAACACCTTTTTCTTCACAGAATGAATGACCTTACTAATTGAGCTCCACACTGCTATTAATTGAACACCCCCTTTCATTAAATGAGTTAATTACATCCAATTAGCAGAGTGTATGTCATTACTGACGATTCTGTTGGTCGCCCATTACTCGCCTACACCTAGTCATTCATTTTTCTGCCACAAACAGTGATTAAACACTTTAGTGACGTTAAACTCAGGGGCGGACCTACTGTGGTGCAGCTGGTTCAGCTGCACCAGGGACCCGACCGGATAGGGGCCCCTCAAGCCTGCAGGGGGGGCCCCCAGCCGACCTCCATGACCCTGTGTCAGAGGAGAGGGGGTTAACTGAGGGAAGCTTTCTGCTTCCTTGGCTGATCCCGCCCCTCCTCTCCTCTGCCGGTAGGAGCCACAGCATCCCCCTGCTCCTCGATGACATCTATTAGCACTTAGTATTTTGCACATAACATGAGATGTTTCTGCAGCGATAACCAGGCCTTGTTGGAAAATTCTCCTGTACACTGAAAATATTATTGAGTCTGACTCATTTGATCTTTTATCTGTATCTCTATCCTTGTAGATACTGTCCATTCCAATGGCGCAATCTTCCAAAATCCACTTTTTATAACACTATGTATCTTGGCCAACATCGCAACGTAAGAGGTATAACATGATGTTGGGGCAGCCATTCAGGACCATGCCAAACATTTTTTGGGTCCAGAGAGGATGACAAACTAATCATTAATTGGAGAATGTTATCGACTAACGTCAGCGAGAAGGTGAATTGAAGATCAAAAATGAAGAAATAGAAATGGTGGACAGATTCATCTTCCTGGGATCCCTCATTTATTGAACTGCGGTGCTACAGCTGAAATGAAGCGACAGCTTGCAATAATGAACATAGAGCAGCAGTGGAAATGCAAGGACATCTCAATCACCGCCAAACAATTATTGGTCACAGCCATTGCATTCCCAATCACGTTGTATGGGTGTGAGACATGGACCATGACAAAGGGTGATCAAAGAAAGATCACTTCCTTTGAACTATGGTGCTGAAGGAGACTCCTACAGATCCCTTGGACAGCCAAGATCACAGATAAGGCTGTTCTGGATTGTGTTGGTCCACACACATCTTATGCACCCCCAGGCTGTGGGGTACTCGAGAATCGGGCTGGTGCTGTCTCTGGGATCATGGTGTCCGTGACCTGGTCCCGTGGCCTGGGATCAGTCCAAAAAGGGGTATTTACAAAGGATTTGTCGTGACGCCACCCGGGGTATGTGGTTAATAGAATCACTGCTGCCTTATTCCTGCTGGGGACGGTGACTTGGGGCAGCGTGGATGGTAAGTCCTCCTCAGGTAGGGCTGAGGGTCCCCAGGGCAGGTGTAATGGTAATGGATGGGCCTGGCGAGGGATGGTGCTTATTACAGTGCACTTACTTTGTAGCTGCATCTTCTCCACAGTGCTGGTTGTCCTGGTAGTTGGCGGCTCTGCAGTCTCTGTTTTGGGACACAGGGCAACAGGCGCAATTAACAAGCAGACTCCCTGGTAATCGTTTTCTCAGTCTTTTTACTGAAGCAGATGTTAAAGCTGTCCACGGTGTCTGGAGAGCAACTTGGGGTTATTCTCACCTGGCCGGGTCTTTTTGGCTGCGCTTGTGATTTGGTTCCTGCAGTTGCTTAAGCTAGGCTGCCGGCTCTGTCTCTGTCTGCGGAGTACCAGTATAACAGGCAACTCGAGTCCTTCACTTTCTCTACCCTGCAGCTGCCTGTTAGTGTTGCTGGAGTCTATGCGTTGCTGTGTTTCTGCTACAGTGTAGCTGGAGAATATGGAATCCCCCACTTTCCGGTGTTTTCTGCTGGGATGTGTAAACCTGCACAGTCTCGGACTCTGGTGTCCGTTCTATGCGCATGTTCTCTGGGGAAGGCACAATGCTGCTCAGCCTCCCGGTGTGTTTCTTTCTCTCCTTTCCTCAGACCCTAGCCTTAGGCCTGGAACAAGTTAGCAATCCTGGGACGAGCTAAGCAGCTTCCAGTCCACCAGGATGTCTTCACAGTGCTGCTCCGTACTGCACTGACTTGCTCCTCCCCAGACCTGAATATAAGGGAAGCTCACCCTGATCCCGGGTTTGGTCTCCCCCTTCTGGCCTGAAGGTGTTGTGTGTGGGTTGCCTGATGAGAATTCCCTTTGTTGCTCTCTGGTGACACCACTACCCGGGGACAGTGATGACACTGTGGCACTTTAACCCAGGGGTGCCACACATCCCTGGTAAGAAAAGTCATAAAGCTCAAACTGTCTTATTTCGGCCATGTGATGAGAGCAAATTCCCTCGAGAAGGACATGATGCTTATTATGGTCAGTTGCAGTAGAGGTCGCAAAAGACTTAAGACCCGTTGGCTGGACACTATCATGGCCGACACAGGAATGAACATCAGAGAACTGAAGGATGCTGTGACAAACAGAGAAGCTTGGTGGAAAATGGTTTACATGGCATCCAATAGTCAGACTCGACTGAATGGATGAAATTTGATTGGATTTATGCCCCTTGTAAATGAAGGGCACCATATTGGGAACCAGCTGTGGTCATCACAATCAATGAGGCCATTTTGATTATTTCACTTCCCACTTGGTGATGGGTGACTGTTGGTCTGCAGGGGACATATTTGGCTTTTACTTCTCTGATGGACTTATTTATCGTTTTTCTGATCTCCATGTAATACATTGACATTGTAGTATGTTGACATGGACAAATGATAGCATAACCATGCTCCACCTATGACAGAACACGTCTTACCCTCCAAAGCTGAGCTCCTTCAATACACAGGTTAAAGAGATATGACCTAAGACTTTGAGCATCATAGAAGTCTCTAATGAGGTGCAGATCAGCTTAGCTGCCTCCTAATTACCAAGAATGATAAAGACTACGCTCTTTATTGCTCATTGGCCTATATACCAGCAGATGTAATTCATCATAAAATGCTCTAATTCATCTCCTGAGAAACAAGGTTAGGAAAATAAGATAAACCAGCAAATGAGAAGTCTCTGGTGTAGAAAATGAACTGGTTTCAATAATCTCAGTTACATTTGTGTTTATGGCTTTGATCTTTTTTATTTTTATCATGAAGACGAAATTAATTTAGTGAATTGGAGCTGACGGTTCAGATGATTGCTCTCCCCAGACATTTATGGAAACTACAAATATAGGGAGGTTGAAATTGTCATTGACTGATTTCTTATGTGCACAATGATAACTTTCTTCCAGTAAGAGAAAACCACAGGTAAAATATTGTAATATTGTGAAAACTTGGCATTTGTGTATCTTCATACCACATCACTTCACAAGAACACTGTGGCTAGTTTCTGATGGCTATGACATGGCTGGTTCTTACTAAACCAAACTTAAAGGGAACCTGTCACCTGGAATTAAGTCCCTACACTATCACTACCTGTCCCTATACCTTCCTAGCTGCTCCCTATGGATCCCTATCTGTGCTAAAATGACCCTATAAAAGATTAGAAAAATGAATTGTAACTTACATAAGTCCGTGAGTAAGGGGACTGAGAAGTAGGTGCCAGGCTCCATGTAGCACTCCTCTATGCGGCTGTGCACGCCCCGCTGGGCGGCGTTATTGTTTCTTCCTCTCTGCCGCTCTATTTGGAATCTCCCGCCCTCTGGAAGCTTGTCATGCACCGGGCGCTACGTCACTTCCAGCCCGGTGCATTATAGGGCCGATCACGTGATCAGCCTCAGTGCATTATGGGGCCGATCACATGATCAGCCCGGCTTCAATAAGCGCATTGCGCAAGCGCAGAGTCGAGCCGATCATGTGATCGGCCTCATAATGCACTGAGGCTGATCACGTGATAGGCCCCATAATGCACTGAGGCTGATCACGTGATTGGCCCCATAATGCACTGGGCCGGAAGTGACGTAGCGCCCGGTGCATGACAAGCTTCCAGAGGGCAGGAGATTCCAAATAGAGGGGCAGAGAGGAAGAAACAATAATGCCGCCCTGCGGGGCGTGCACAGCTGCATGGAGGAGTGCTACATGGAGCCTGGCACCTCCTTCTCAGTCCCCTTACTCACGGACTTATGTAAGTTACAATTCATTTTTCTAATCTTTTATAGGGCCATTTTAGCACAGATAGGGATAGATAGGGAGCAGCAAGGAAGGTGTAGGGACAGATAGTGATAGTGTAGGGCCTTAATTCCAGGTGACAGGTTCCCTTTAAAGAAAACCTGTCATGAGATTCATGGTGTCCAACTATGAAAAAAAAAAATGGCACTCCATCATGTAATTTGTACAGGTGCAACGCTGAACATGACACATTGTACCAAAAAGACAGCAGCACTCTGAAATATTAAGATATGCAATATTAAAATGAAAGGAAAATAGAACAGCATTATAGCTAAGGAGACATGAGAAAAATGAGACACTTAGCATATAAATATGGCCATATTCATAACCACCCAGTAGACCCGATGAGGCGTGTCCCATCCCTCACTAGCCTAAAGTGTTATTATTCTCTGTTAGCAGGTCCCCACTAACCCATACAAAAGAAGGTTTTTAAATCCAAAGAGAGGCTATGATTGATAGTGTAGATTCCTAGTAAAGAGACACACCTCATCGGGGCTACTAAGTGGTTATGGATATGGCCAAATTTATATGCTGAGTGTGTCATTTTTTTCATATCTCCTTAGCTATAATACTATTCTATATATCTTTAAATTCAAAATTGCATGTCTTAGTATTTCAGAGTGCAGCTGTCTTTTTATTAATCACTGCAATTTTAAAGCAATATATTGTAACGCTAATGGCCACTTTACACGCGGCTACATTTCTAGCTTATCCACGGGTAACTTACTGGCTGCAGTGAAATCATGGAGACATAGTTCTATCTTGGTGCTGTGTACAAATGGAATAATGTCTCCATGATTTCACTGCAACCAGTAAGTTACCTGTGGATAAGCTAGAAATGTAGCCGCGTGTAAAGTGGCCATAAGTGATGGGATGTGACCAGCTGTCCGCCAACAAGTGCATCGTGTCGGTCACACTTAGCACAAGCAAGCCGTCACACCGCCAGACACCATGAGGGCTGGAGATATTCTTTACCTGCTTTCCGGTCCTGGTAAGGGGGAACTTCGGTAGAGTCTTTCATAGGCAGCTAGCAGAATGACAGCTGGTGACTGGACACACGGCAGCAGGTAGGCCAAAACACACAAGCACAATGCAGGAATAATAAACTAAAGTTAAAGCTGAACCACAGCAGTAAACCTCAGGGCACTACGCATTACCCAAACCTCCCAACACAATGAAATAATTAGCAACTAAGGAAACCATATGGCAGGTTTAAAACTTCCCGCCAGCAGTTACGTGACCTGCTGAGGCAACGTCCACTTCCCCCCCCCCTGTGCCCACAGAACCACAGGAGGAGAAGAAAATGGAAAGTGGAGGTAACCTCCCATCATCAAACTGTCCCAGCATATACAACATCCGGTATTCACTGTGAACAGCTAACGCCAGGGACCTGGCATCCCTGAGTGGCATATCTAACTGTCCCAGCATTACAACATCGGTATTCACTGTGAACAGCTAAGCCAGGGACCTGGCATCCCTGAGTGGCGCATCGATGGGAGTAGTGGTGTCCTGCTCCCAGTGACACCTGGAGTACATCTATTAGAACAATGTACCCGGTCAAAGTGGGGACTAACACAAGCTCCGCTCTCAAAGGTGACACCCTGCCCCTTGTAGCCAATAAAGAGCGAAGGGCAACTCGATGGGGAGCCAGAGCACACCAGGAGCCAAACGGACGCATTCATTTGCAGAACCACCAGACTGACATATATGTTTTGCTCTGAAATAATGCAGCATTTCCGAGAAACATACTTTGAAAAGCCAGACAGGGAATTTGTGTCTCAGATGAGAGAAAAGGAAGAAAGATAAATGCAATTTTTGATTTTATGCTTTCCTAATCTTGCCCAGTTCCATGTACAGATTGCGCCTATTGCTCGTAGTGAAGGTTATTGGTGTTCTCCCACAATATAGAACCACTTAATGGTCCCCACAGTGGCCACCACACACAGTATGATGCTCCTACAGTACATTCCCCTTACATTGTATGATGCCCCACTGCTCCCTACACAGTATGATGCCCCCATAGTCACCTCTGTATACAGTATAAGTATAAAGCCCACATACAGCATGATATTTCAAAATCCAGCAACACTCAGTTCAATACCCATATAGCCCCCAACACAGTATGATGACACCCTCTATATGATGCCCCAGAGCCAAAGACACAGTATAACATACTCACCGTCTTTACTCCCTCCCTACTCCCACCATACCTACAGCCACAGCCCTTTCCCACATAGTGTGATGTCCCAAATGTCACTACATACAGTTATTATTATTATTATTGTTATATAGCACCAATAATTCCATGGTGCTGTACATGAGAAGGGGATACATACAAAATTATAGATATAGTTTACAGTAAACAAATTAACAATGACGGACTGGTACAGAGGGGAGGGGTACAGGGGTACAGCTTGATGCTTCCATATAATCGTCCCACTTGCTTGTGTGTCTTCTTTCTTTTCCGAGCCAAGCCAGACACATGATTAGGGAATGTCACATGACCAGAAGGTCTTTGCAGGTTCATTAGTCTCAAGTCAGAGTAAATAGTGGAGTAGGGATCTGAAGGTTCCCTGCTCCACAAATGTATTCAAATGTATCTTTTTCCTATAGACAAAGGTGCAGTTGATGTTAGTACATGTTGTATTCAGGACAGTGGGAAGAATGTGGATAGCTAGAAATTGGTTCTATTTGCTCCCACCAGCACACTATCTGTGTATACGAAGAGACCTGTTAGTCCCAGGGAGTAGGAGGCTAGGGTCACACATAAGCCGTGGATCTGTTATT